>CM074087.1:21575926-21778426 GCA_037178815.1 Barbatula barbatula
GAGAGAGAGAGAGACAGACAGAGAGAGAGAGAGACAGAGAGAGAGAGACAGACAGAGAGAGAGAATAAAGGACAGAGAGAGAGAATTTAACCAAAATAAAGGAAAACTCTTTTCATGCTTTGTTGACTTTAAAAAAGCTTTTGACTCAATCTGGCATGAGGGGCTTTTCTTTCAGCTTATTCAATGCGGCATTGGAGGAAAAACCTACGACATCATCAAATCAATGTACACGGATAACAAATTTGCAGTTAAAATAGGCAACAAGCACACAGACTTCCTCTCCCAGAGTCGTGGAGTAAGACAGGGCTGTAGTCTGAGTCCTACTCTATTTAACATCTACATTAATGAATTAGCTCGGGCTTTAGAACAGTCACCAGCACCCGGTCCCATCCTACTAGACACTGAAGTGAAATGCCTTCTGTTTGCAGATGATCTGGTGCTGCTGTCACCCACAAAAGAGGGTCTACAGCAACATCTAGACATCCTGCACACTTTCTGTCAAACATGGGCGCTATCAGTGAACCTTAAAAAGACCAAAGTTATGATATTCCAGAAAAGGCATAGTCGACAAAACCAACATCACAACTTTAAACTCAACAACGTGCCTTTAGAGCAAACCCAAAACTACACATATCTCGGTATAAACATCAGTAACACCAGAAACTTAAACAAGGCAGTGAACGACCTGAGAGACAAGGCACGAAGAGCTTTTTACGCTATCAAAAGGAATATAAAAATCCACATCCCAGCTGGAATTTGGCTTAAAATAATCCAATCCGTTATAGAACCAATAGCACTTTATGGATGTGAGGTTTGGGGTCCCCTCACCAACCAAGAGTTCACCAAATGGGACAAACACCCAACTGAGACCCTGCAAACAGAAATGTGTAAAAACATTCTACGGGTACAACGCAAAACCCCAAACAACGCCTGCAGAGCAGAATTAGGACTATATCCTCTAATAATTAAAATACAAACAAGAGCGATTAAATTCTATAACCACCTTAAGAACAGCGATACAGAATCACTCCATCACAAAGCCTTACGTCATCAGGAGCTGAACCCAGAGAAAAGTTGTCTCATCCAACTGATCTCAGAACTAACTCTAAAACCCCAAACGTGTCCAACTGAACCCCAAACTCCAGCCAGAATTAACCAAATGATAAAAACACAAAAAGAAAAATATCTCAAACACTGGACAGAAGCAACAGCTCAGCAAAGTAAACTTGAATGCTATCGGTCATTAAACAGAGAATATAAAGCGGCAGAATACCTCAAAAGCGTATCAGACCCTAAACTAAGAAAAGTGTTGACCATGTACAGACTCAGTGAACACAAGCTCACTGTGGAGACGGGCCGACACAGACAGACATGGACTCCAAGAGAAGAGCGACTGTGTCCACACTGCACACAGAGACAAGTGGAAACAGAGCTGCACTTCTTAACCTCGTGTCCAAACTATACGGACATCAGAGAAACATTCTTCCCCCAGTTCACAAACTTCCACAAAGACTTCAAGCAGTTTCAACAACAGGACAAGATCTCATACATACTGGGAGAAAAGCCCATCAGCTCAAACCTGGCGGCGAGATACGTCAAGTCCTGTCACGACAGAAGAGCAACAACCAGCACAGAAGAGCAACAACACAGCACAACACACACAACACAGACACAACACACACAACACACACAACACTGACACAACACACACACAACACTGACACAACACACACAACACTGACACAACACTGACACAACACTGACACAACACTGACACAACACACACACACACTGACACAACACGACACAACACTGACACAACACTGACACAACACTGACACACACAACAAGCACTGACACAACACAGACACAACACACAACACACACAACACACACAACACACACAACACTGACACAACACTGACACAACACAGACACAACACTACACAACACTGACACAACACACACAACACTGACACAACAACAGGACAAGATCTCATACATACTGGGAGAAAAGCCCATCAGCTCAAACCTGACGGCGAGATACGTCAAGTCCTGTCACGACAGAAGAGCAACAACCAGCACAACACAGACACAACACACACACAACACTGACACAACACACACAACACACACAACACTGACACAACACTGACACAACACTGACACAACACTGACACAACACTGACACAACACAACACTGACACAACACTGACACAACACACACAACACTGACACTTATGACAGGATCCTGTCACTTTCACTAAGAACTTTTGACACAGACTTTCACTTTTATGTCTGTATTGATCTGTACATATTGTTTCTTATATAGAGAGACACACACACACAGACAGAGAGAGACAGAGAGAGAGAGAGAGAGAGAGAGAGAGAGAGAGAGAGAGAGAGAGAGAGAGAGAGAGAGAGAGAGAGAGAGAGAGAGAGAGAGAGAGAGAGAGAGAGAGAGAGAGAGAGAGAGAGAGAGAGAGAGAGAGAGAGAGAGAGAGAGAGAGAGAGAGAGAGAGAGAGAGAGAGAGAGAGAGAGAGAGAGAGAGAGAGAGAGAGAGAGAGAGAGAGAGAGAGAGAGAGAGAGAGAGAGAGAGAGAGAGAGAGAGAGAGAGAGAGAGAGAGAGAGAGAGAGAGAGAGAGAGAGAGAGAGAGAGAGAGAGAGAGAGAGAGAGAGAGAGAGAGAGAGAGAGAGAGAGAGAGAGAGAGAGAGAGAGAGAGAGAGAGAGAGAGAGAGAGAGAGAGAGAGAGAGAGAGAGAGAGAGAGAGAGAGAGAGAGAGAGAGAGAGAGAGAGAGAGAGAGAGAGAGAGAGAGAGAGAGAGAGAGAGAGAGAGAGAGAGAGAGAGAGAGAGAGAGAGAGAGAGAGAGAGAGAGAGAGAGAGAGAGAGAGAGAGAGAGAGAGAGAGAGAGAGAGAGAGAGAGAGAGAGAGAGAGAGAGAGAGAGAGAGAGAGAGAGAGAGAGAGAGAGAGAGAGAGAGAGAGAGAGAGAGAGAGAGAGAGAGAGAGAGAGAGAGAGAGAGAGAGAGAGAGAGAGAGAGAGAGAGAGAGAGAGAGAGAGAGAGAGAGAGAGAGAGAGAGAGAGAGAGAGAGAGAGAGAGAGAGAGAGAGAGAGAGAGAGAGAGAGAGAGAGAGAGAGAGAGAGAGAGAGAGAGAGAGAGAGAGAGAGAGAGAGAGAGAGAGAGAGAGAGAGAGGTCTGCTGACACACACACACATGTGCATATGATCCACTCGTGTCTCTGGACGGGAGCTCACATGACCTGCTAAACCACACTTGATTTGCCCTGCAGGACAGCGTGCATGATATTTGCTGTTTGTGTCCTTTTGAAGGTTGAGAGGGCCGACACCGTCCACTCCCACTGTAACCGGAACACTCAAAACACCACTTTAAAGAATTCATGTTTAGTCTCCAAACAACAACTGAAAGCTTTTGGAGGTCTGAACGACATGAGAACGAGTTAACAATGTCTATGACTCAATTATGCAGCAAAAGCAGCCAGTTAGTAAAACTTCAGTCCTTAAATACTCTGAAGAGAAGACATGCCACATCAAACATTTCACCTACATTGGTCAAATACAATCATCTTTTGTCAGTCAAGAGAAAACACAGTCAGGACAGAGGATGCTCACATCCAGAGCTCGGCTGGGAAATCACAGCAAACATTCAGAGAAACTTCATTTAATGGCCATATTTACAGCCCTCAAATATAGGCCCTAGACCGGCCCCTTGTCCAACAGAATTCACCGCTCGAGTCTGACTGAAGCCTGTGGGTTTTACACAGCCTTGTTCCGTTTTGTTTTTAATGGCAAATGATTCAGATTTCGTTTAGTTTAGTTTCATGGATGTTTTATATGATGTCACTGCATCGTTCATTCATTGCTAATTAACATGGCGGAGGCAAGTCGCTCATCTTTTGTTCAGGCGAAGCACATCTTTTTGGATAAACCTTAACTTTCATTCAGAGGAAAATGTCGGCAGTAGCGAGGACTCGACATCAGCATCACATTCAAATCACCATACGGCACACGACTGGTGAGTAACAGGCAATCATACACCCGTCACTGTTTGGATATATAAACATCTGTAAATTAGCGCATGATTACAGTCTACACGATGTGTCATAGCTAATATCACACAACAGAAACAGAAAGTATGTCATGAGATCGGCTTTATTGAGCAACCGGTGTGTTCAAACACAGAATGGTCAGATTGAAGCGAAACGAGCAGGAAATAGCAACTCAAGACTACGACGTCACCAAACGCCACAGTTCCACAAATTCCTAGCGGAAACACTGCATGTTTGTGGCTCGTCATTAATTCACCACTGTCATCTGGTGTTTACTGGTCTTTTTTCTATCTGATCGTGTGAATTTGACTAACACACAAGAGCTTTGAAAACTCAGACAGTCAGAGAAACGTTCAACAAACAAGTCATGTTTTCATCTGACAGACGCATGAATTGGAGATATTGAGGATGTTTTCAAAGCTCGAACGCTTTTAAAAGTCTTTGCCCTTAAAATGTCAACCTGCTTCAAAAATGTTGTGCAGTTTAGCTAAACGGCGAGTGATATTCTTTGATATTGTGATGTTGTGTTGGTTAACTGGCTTTTCATCTGTCCTAAAATACAGCAGGAAAAGGAATATCTAGCCCACCTCTCTCAGCTTGGTCTCCGGGCACTCGGAGTGTAGCGTCAGCGTGGCCCCCTCAATGTTTCGGGGCATCGGGGTGGAGCCGGGGTTGATAATAAACTGGATCTGGTCCTGTGAGATGGTGTGATGAATGTAGCCCTGTGACATGCCATCCGGGTCAGCCATGAAGGCCAGGGACCCCTCGTCCGGCAGAAATCCCATCCCGTCCTCCTCGCCGTCCTCGTCCAGACGGATGGGGTCCTGCTCGATGAGCACGGTTGTGCGATCATAGACCCTACCGGTGGAGGACGAGGGTCCGGATATAATGCCGTCGTCTTGGTGGAAGTGAGCGATGTTATCCTCGTCTTCCTCCTCTCCACTCAGTTTGTCCAGGTCCTCTTCCTCTTCTCTGAAGAGCATGACCGCCTCTGTGAGAGGGCCATTCTCTCCCATGATCCAGACGGACGACCTTTGGCCTGGGGTTGTGTCCACGCGCTTGCTGTTCTTTCGGCTATGATGTGGTGAAAGAGTTGGTCAAGAAGGCAAAAGAACATGCGTTACACAAAAGAAATCATTATGAACAGTGTGATGTACAGTAAGAAACTCGGTCCCAATAGACATTATAAGCTGACATCAACACACTCCTGCTGCAGCTCAAAACAACCGTGCTGTCTACATAGGCAGCTCACTAGGCTGATGTCATGCAGGCCTTTCTAACACTTCAACGATGCGAACACGATCCCAAGCGATACAAACCCCCAGAAACACACTGAAAAACAAGCGACTCGCGTGTGTTCGGTCATGACTGTGGACACTTTCTAGAAGTTTCCACGTTCACTTTGACTTTACTGACAGTTATCAAGCAAAGACGTCGTTTTAATTCATCTAAACAGACAAACACACACGACTAACAACACGCTGGAGATGAGAAATCTCATGACATGTGACATGTGAGAGTCCTGTCAGACATGCTAAGTGATGTTAGCTCACCTGTGTATGGAAGCTCCCTGTCATCAGTTCATCTGCTCGTGTCTGTAAAACAGAAAATCACATCCGCAACGCAAACGGCCTTAAACGATTCGACACCACACGCTTGACAGGTCAACGTGAAATCTGTAAAGCGCGTAAAGAGCAGCTCGACGGGCTAACGGTGACAGCATTAGCTGCATTAGCACATCGTTGACATGAGTTTATAAGACACTGTCACTGCCGCACGAAGACGTCAAATGTGTTCTTGAACAATCGTTGAAGTTCAATATACTCTGATAGCGGGAACGTGAGAAGTTGAACCCGTCAAATGATCTGTAGGGTGGACGTGTGCTAACAGACGAGCCGTTAGCATGAACACGGGAATAAAACAAAGACAGGCCGTTTACACACACGAACGGCTCCAGTACGCGCTTACGCCATTACACGAGCAGAAGAGTTTGTTTACCGGCGTTATAAAGATGTCAGGGTCCTCTGTAGTGTTGTGTCTTCATAGCTTCCCAGCGGCGCCATTATGGACGACAGCACTGACTCCAGATCAGTGTTCAGCGTGCCTCACTCGGGTCGTATACTGCGACTGTTCTCACCGTAAACAATGACATTCTTACTGTTACACTCAATCAATACATCTGCCATGTTTTCATTGTAATTCATTCAATGATCGGTTTTGCGGTTTTCTGGACTACTTCCGTTTAGTTTTCTCACGCCATTGTTTAAACATACATCTCCCTAATTCTTGCATTTTCTTTCAAGAATCAAGACTTAACATTCTTAAATCGATTGAACAGAAGAGTGACCCCAGATATTAAGATATTTGTGCTATAAAACAAGATAACAATGCTTAGCGTTAAGAAAATTAGCAATAAATATGAAACTGTTTTAATAGTCTTAAATAATGAAAGTTGAGCTGTTTCCCTCTTGCTTCTTCATTTCGAGTGTTTATTGATGATGAAATGATGACAGAAGTGTTGTGTTAGTGACGGGCTTTCATTTTTCCTCTTGATCTTGACACTTTTTTTCTCAGGTCAGTCACGTGTTATCATCTGCGTTCATCGTTTCTTGTACAAACATTTGTGGGTCCAAACCTTGACCATTAGGAGAGATAGACACATGTATAGACTGTAGAGCTCAGCGCTGGGTTTGATCCCAGGGGATTACACACACACAGTGTACAATACAATGCGATGAAAGTCGCTTTGGAGAAAAGCTTCTGCCAAACGCATAAATGTAAATGTAGACATGTAAAATGATCACACATATATATAACGCAATTCTCTGAAGAGAGAACCTGCTCTCCAACACTGGACATATGAGCTAATCTGAGAAAATCCCAACAAAACATCTAAGTCGAGGTTTTAACAGTGATGGTTATCATTGCATTATTAATTAACATTTGATAGAATTTCCATTAAAATAACTTTGCAACATAAACACTCCTTCAAAGCCACCATTATTTAAAGTTTATCAAATAGATTTATTTAAGGACGGTTGTAAATATTTTGGGTAAAAGAATCATAAACATGTATATGTAATACAATGATCAGAATTTAAATTTCAATTAAATTATTTTATTAACTCAATATGTGCAATTATTAAAAAGAATACATGCAGACATTAAATGTTACAATCGTTGACATATTTAATATAAAAGAAGAGTCGTGTTGTATTTACAAACATCAAAAGGGAAATATATTGGATTAAATAATTAGTCCCTAATCTGGTTTTGAATAAAATACATTTGTTTTAAAAACTGATAAAAATGTTTTGAATTATATGGTGACTACACAGAATAACATCATCATTCCGGTTATACCCGAAAAAAACCTACATGTATAAAAAGCGCTTCAGTACATTATCCACATGATTCATCGTGAATGTCTCCATCAGACGGGTTCAGGACTAAACAATTCTGGAAAAACTCCTTGGCCTTCCTTTTCTCCACAAGGTCTTGATTTGTGGGTGACCTCAGCAAAAGACCCGCGAAAACAGAGGCTGCAAACAAGAGAAATGAGCTAAAATCCATCAGCGCATGACCATTAACATACAACTACTGTACATTTACAAGGTCATGCATTCACTGCCAATTTCCATCGGTCTGAAGTTCCAGAAATGCTAAGAAATCAACATTTGATCTTTTTACTCTTAAAAACAAACGCTTCTTGTTCTGCTTTCCATTGAAACTGGTCTGTGTTCTTGGACATAAATACACAAAAACAAGTAGTGAAAGCGCTTCGTCAACCTACCTAGAATATTGATGTCCAGCCGATTGTGTGCGGAGTGCTTCAACAGTTCTTGAAGAAAGTTCGTTAAATAGTGAAACACATTTTTATGGCAGTGAGGTAGACCACAAATGATCTGCGGAGAAAACAAAAGTAACAACACTTGTAATGATAATAATCATTTCATAAGCAGCTCACAGGTCAACGGGGAAGGCACAGAGACTCCACGACTGAATGTTCAGTCTCCTCTCAATCCTCTGTTTCAAACTTCATTTCTTGTATATGACTGACTGTCTTGTAGTGTGCACCAGGGATGTTGGCGGTGATGATATTTCCCAACCAGTTAATGGACATTTTTGCTGCTTGTCCAATGTACTTAAGTTAAATCAACTCAACTTTTAGAAAATTTGGTCACAACATGATTTTTCGTGTTTAGTCATATAACTGAATTCCTTTATGTTTGGATAATATAAAGGAGTTGTGTTGTGTTTACATAAAATTGTTACAATTGTGCATGGGACTTGTATTTCCCAGCATGCTTTGCATATGACTGCATTTTGAGTTATTTTCTTGAATAAGTGTTATGTTATGCATGTTTTAGTGAGAAGAAACACTTTTTAGTGTTTAATGAGTCTTGTGGTTGGCAACGCTTTGGTTGGGGGTTACATTTACAAATTTGAATATCTGTTGAGTTCTCTTAACTCTATACCTTTTTATTGAAGACAAATAAAAGTTTATTAATGTTAAAAATGTTTATTATCAAAAATGTAGAAAATATTCTTGAATACGCTAATAGGTCAAATTGGGATTTTAAATCGGTTTAATGTAAAATATACATTTTGGCAGAATTGAAATTGATGAAGTTAACGATTTAAAACGACTAAACAACATTACATTAACCTCATGTGACTTTCTTAAGTTAACTGATAATGTTACGTCAATTCAATATAATCCAGTTTTGTGGAACCTGTTGACATAAAAAAGTGAATTAAGTTGAACATATCATTTATTTTAGTGTGTAAAGAGTGAGGGGTTTGCTGTGGGGTGGTTGAAGATGCATGACGCATTTGACTTTGTTTTGAATTCGCGGCAATTCGGGGATGGTAATTGCATGAACTAATGGTGGGTCGATATCTTTCATAATAAAAACACACAAAACTACAAAAAAGTACAATGACATTTGCTTATGTTAGACACAGACTTTACAAAACGAATAACTGCTTCACACAAAAAATAAAAAAATAAAACAGCTCAATTCTATAAATATAAATAAGTTGCCTTTATTAACAAAACGAGTAATCGCCGCACACACTGTGCAAAAAACTAAAGAATAAGAAAGGAAATACGAAACCAAAAACGTATATGCTAAATAAATGGCAAAGCACCGCCATTTGAAAATGCATATGAGGTCTGATTATGACCCAGCGCAGGATCACGTCTCTCTGCATCTTCTGTGCTGTGAGACCGGTAAAGCACCCGCAGATGAAGTTGTACACCGTTACATCTGTCACTTGCTGAATGTCTGTGCATTTAAATATGAATTAACACCTTGTCTGTAAATGCACGTAGTTCGTTATTGAGACTGAACTTTGTGCTGCATGATACAAAAAAGAAATGAAGTGAAAACCACCGCATGTAGCAAGCACAGCGCAGACTTTTGGTGCTTGTCATTCTTTGCACTGAAAGCAAGCGTGTGTGTCAGGAGGACGGAGAAAGAGTGCACAGGAATAAAGGTGAAAGGGACATTTTGACGGTTGAAATGGTAAGATGCATGTAAGATTCCTCCTTTACATGTAGTTAATAAAGTCACTTTACTGGTAGTTCATTGGCATTCCCTTTCATAAAAAATATTATTAAATAAATAAATGAAATGATCAAGAAGTTTTGAGGCGAGATCTGGTCTAGTGTTGTACGGCACAGCATTGTTACGTGATGTTTCAGGAAAATGTCCATTAAAATGATGTTCCGCTGCATTTCTCCTAAACACATTTATTTCACACATTGTGGCTTGATTCTGGCTTATTTCGTTTAATTTATTATAAAGGTATATTCTGTAAATTAATGTGTGATTGTTTTGTGGTGCATCAATGTTGCACTGCACCCTTAACCATGTGATGTCATCCCCACACACACATATGATTCGAGACGTGACAATTCTGATTCGACTATGTAACACCGACTATGGCAACAAGCCTAGTGTGCACAGGGCCGTGATAAGCAGTTGTGAGGTGTGCTCTTATATTTAGGCGAGGTTAGACACAGACCTGTCTGCACTGGCTGCTGTCCGAGCAGCTGTCTAAGCACGGCTGGTAGAAGGAGAAGGGGACGACAGGCTCTGGAAGAACGTCCAGGAACAGCAGCAGGGCTTCAGCCACTGAATGGTTACTGCCCGCTGATATTTCTCAAAGTTAAGGGCCCTCGACAGTCAGCACAGGTCACTTTATAAAGTACAGTGTAAGTGGAACACTGGGAAGGATACGTAGTGTGTCTAAGCTGCACGTGTCCAGACAATCCCGAATCTCCTGGAACTCGGTGCGCAGGCCGGGCTGCTGAAACAGATCTTCCTGTAACGCACACACGTCAAAACACAATTAAACATTTCCAATGGTGAGCTAGGTTTGGCCACCCTCTCTAAACACGGCAGACTGTGGAGGAATAGTTCAGCCTTCTGTTTCAGATTACCAAAGCAACACGCGAGACGGCCTGTACTTCCTTCC
Source organism: Barbatula barbatula (assembly GCA_037178815.1). Classification (NCBI taxonomy): domain Eukaryota; kingdom Metazoa; phylum Chordata; class Actinopteri; order Cypriniformes; family Nemacheilidae; genus Barbatula; species Barbatula barbatula. Next base: position 21,586,482 of record CM074087.1, read on the forward strand.
CTCCACAGATTCCTGCTGGACTGCTGCTGTTGCTATGGAGGAGAGCTCAATGGTTGCATGACAAAAATATAAAGAGACCTGTTTTTTCGCATTACGGAAGAGATGGTCGACCATCATCCTTATCTCCTTTGGGATTTCATGAGGTTCAGTGTCGCCCAGTTGGCTCTTTGACTTCATATTCTGATAGAACACACAAACAGTACAGACGTGGGTTTAATACATTTACATTTACATTTATTCATTTGGCAGACGCTTTTATCCAAAGCGACTTACAAGTAGTTTTATACAGTGGCACATTACTGCAGAGCAATCAGGGGTAAGGTGCCTTCCTCAAGGGCCCTTCAGTCATGACCTGCTGGCACTGAGATTAGAACCGGCAACCTTCTGATCACAAGCCCAACGCTCTAACCATTAGGCCACAGCTGACCCCTCTCTTGATACCTTAATACCTCTCTCTTTGGCCACGTTGTTACTTTTGTGACCTTTGTAAAAATGCTTCAGTGCGAGTTCTGTGAAAATGAGGGTCTCACCATGTCTCTGATGGTGTCCATGTTCATGTCCTGGATGGGCTCTCTCAGCAGGCACAGGGTACTGAGAGAAGAGCCGAAGCAGCTGGGCAGATATGAGCCAGTGATGGAGATGAAGTAGTCTTTACCCCTCTCCAGATGAAGAATCAGGATGTCCTCCAGCTGCTGCTGGCCTGAGTTCAGCCCTGGAGCTGTGGAACGGTTCACAAACACCTCTAGATCGATGTCCACGCTGGCACCTACACACACACAGAGCACAACATGGTGATACCACACGCCTCTCCAGATTAATACTGAAACAACAGCAAAAGGTTCAGAACAATGTTCAGATGGAGCTCTTCATCATATCCTCACATTATTCTAACAGACATTTTGTCCCACAGATATAAATGACTAGAGCCGCTATACGTATGTCTTCCGCCATACTGCAACGGTGCGAGCCGGTCTGTGTAGAACTGGGTTACTTCGAACCTGTTTCTCAGGTTTGTTTTATCCACAGGTTAGGAGGGAAGGATTTTGTTATCTTAAGATCTTAACACTCAAGACTAAGCTGACTGTGCATGATCATGAAAACATTTATATGTTGTTGCATAAACATTATATTTCCAACACTAACACATGACAACAACGAAAGGCTATCCCATTTTTTCCGGAATCAAAATGTTGTGGCATTCTAGCAAACTCTGAGTGACGTCAGTGGACCGTTCCAAGATGGCGGACGTGCCTGGAGCTCTTGAATGAGGAATCTAGTTGATTATATCTATCTTTGACTTTTATAATTTTTGCTCTGTTCTCAGTAATTCCACCCAAGGTGAAAACAATCTTACTTCACACGGCTGTGCATATCTCACCTTGGGCCAGGAATCCTTTGGCGGGGTTGGCTGTTAACCAGGGCTTACAGTAGGCGGGCTCATCCAACTTCTGGATGAACTCAAACTGACACGGCACCTGTCCTTCATTGCAAACAGTCACCGTCTGAACCTGATGCTGCATAAACTTCACATCCTTGAAATGAAACTACAGCCAGAGCGTTGACAAAGACACAGAATTAGGGCCGTGATGATGTATCAAAAGAAACGAATGGATAATGATGACGACAGACATTACCTCGCTCTGAGACACAGACACGGAGGGAATACAATCGTTCTCCATCCTGTCAATGTGTCGCACAATCTCCTCAAACGTTCTCTTGTAAGACTCCTCGTTCACCATCTTGATCTGTTCAGAGGACAGGCAGACATGAGGAAGAGCACTGAGGATGAGGTGAAGGATGAAGACGGGCTGTTGTTCTCACCCCTATCTCCAGCAGAGAGCTGACAGGCTTGTGATCGCTGCTCTTCAGGCTCATGTGGCTCTCGTAGCGGTGCTGTTTAACGTTCTTTCCCCTCCACAGGATACGGTCACACCACGCTGGGACTCGACACTTCTCACTGCAGAAAGCCATACACAGCCGTCAAACACCACACCACTGAAGGCCTGTGAACTCAGCCTGCACTTGACCTTAAAGCTGAGAAATGTTTCCACTGCTTATTTATTGGATCTCTGTGAAATTCTGCTGTCGGCCTCAATAGGACTTTCAATGGGATTTCTTGGCTCTTTAACTGTCTGCCAGGTGTGAAGTGTCATTCAAGCAAGGGTCAGGGCTGAAGAAAGTTCAATGTGTACCTTGTGTCCCAATCATCCGAGCCTGTGTCGTATTTATAAGTGGGCGGAAAATCAATCTCTCCCTCCGTAAAGCCCACAAACACGCTCTCCTCATCCATCTGTCTCTTCAGCTGAAACACACACAACATTCATACTGCGCACAGCACAACTCAACAACACCAAAGACTAATGAAGACTTTACCTGGTCATGATTGTAAAGAGTCTCAAAATCCTTTTTAGCTATCAAGTCCTTCACATGCTCAACGTCCAGGTTGCTGATTCTGTAGTTTAGATCGCCCAGCCATAACACAACACTGAAAGACAACATCCCCACATTAACACGCCTTCATTTTAGCCGGAGGAGCCTGTGGCGTGTCCAGTTGAGCTCATACTTGTGTTTCATGATGGTGAGAGGAGGAAGCGTCGGGTCCTGCTGGCCAAACTGCATCCTGCGGCAAATGTCCTTGAAGTCCTGATTGCGTCTCTCAAACTCTTCCGTGTGAGCGGCCAGGTGAGAGTTCACCACACAGATGTCCGAGTTATGGAAGCGGAAGCGAAAGGCTACGGCACCTTTATTACCCTGAACGTGACAACAGTACAAGTGTCTTTTCATGCTGTGTGGCTCAAAGAGAGAGAGAGAGAGAGAGAGAGAGAGAGAGAGAGAAAAAAAAAGATCACCATCCGCCCCATGACACCCGTGCCAACGCTCTCGGCCTCCACCTCAGAGATGTGAGCTGCATGCTCGGCCTTCACGTACATCACCAGCATGATGCCCACCAGCCGAACCAGCTTCACCTGACACAGACAGAGCAAAGCTTGCATTACTCCCTCACTGACTGTTCATTAGTGTTGCCCTGTCTGTGGCTATTACTACAATGTTTCACTTGTCTCTAGTGGTGACAGATAGCTGCGTGTGGTGAATGGTATGATGAGAGGTTTGGGCTGTTTGACATAGAAAGCAGCTCTGCCTCGTTAACAGCAAACGCCAATAACACACTATATATAAATATCCACTGAACATAAAGAAAGACATCATACCAATGAAGATATTTATGTAACATGTGAGCCAAATACACTTTGCTTGAATGACTAAACATGAACGAAACTGAAACTGGAAAAAGCAGCACATTTATCTTGGATTCAGAGCTGTGGAATATGTGCTTTGCTTGACAATGGGGACTACACTACTACAGGCTTTCATCTTGGTCCGTTGGCTTTCACAAAAAAGGGTTTTAAAGCCACGATACCATAAACGTCACATGAGAGCAATGTGAACAAAATGTTGCCTGTGAGCTGTTTCTCTACTGGCTCATTTCACCACATCTCTTGTGTAATTTTCACCACGAGTTTAACTGAAGATCACGCTCACGACTGTTAAACAGTGACGCCATGTACCAGTTTCATTCAAAGGGGTTTTGAGAAGAACAGACGTTCCTTGGTTGATCTAACATCATGGTGAGAGGGCAGAGACGTCCTTACTAAAGCATACTTGGCATCTGGATGAAGGCCCTTGTAGACAGCTAACATCCACTCGGGTTCTTTAGGAGTGTCATTGAAGAGGAAAGCCTCCTTGCTGAGATCCAGCTCCTGAAACCTACAGCACATGACAACAGGCACAGCGTTATTCAGAACTTCATTGTGTGTGACAGAGCGATGGGCTCTAGACACTAGCGTCAGTACCCATTGCCTGTGTGACCTGACACAGCAGGAGATCCTCACACCATCGCATTTGGCCTTCGCTGTTACTGTGAGGATTACGGTTTAAACTGTGAGAAGTCAAATGAGCCATAAAAAAGCAGAAAGGTCTTACCCCACGAGATAAAAGTCTGGAGGGTTTGAGGTGGATCCCAGCCACGGACTAAGGCTTTCCTTTGGATTCTGGCCGTTTACATTGTAGGTGCCCAGGAAAAAGCTGCGAGCACACAACGAGAACAGAAAGACGGAGTCAAATGAGCATGTGACCTGCACGGCAAAATGTCATCGCTGCAGTATGGAAATGTGCCTGTATGTGTCTTTGAGCCAAATTCATGAAGGCTGTAGATGCAGGACACGTCTCCCTCCAAAAGCTGGCGCTGCCGACCCAAATTCACCCTGAACTACATTTCAGGTTCCGCTAGAGATGGTCTCCTAGGGCAACCTGAACTGAAAAGGTCTGCAGCCAAATCCTATAAATCAACTCAGCTTCACATCACACTGTTCCCGTTCAACACGTTGCTTTCAAAAGAACATTTATTGTGCTGGCTTTCACTCAAGCAAAGGAGTGATTGATATGAAGAGGTCTCTTCATGCTTTAATCTGTGTAAGGGGTCATATGGCGCGAATACGTGTTTTTCTGTGTCTCGGCATGCAAACAGAATATGTGTCAAATGGTCCCTAGACGTGTAGCTGAGCATCCTGTGTGTGACCCCCGTTAGGGTGTTTTGTATTACAGTAATACAGTTTTTGCCAAACTCAGGAATATCTAAAACTGCATTTTGTGTCGCTTTCAAGTTTCATCAATGTAATTTGAACAAACTTGACAAAGCTTTGATCCAAAGGTCTTTAAGCCCTGTGCAACTTTACATTATTTCCCAGAATGCCTTCCCCTGCTGAAATAAAAACACGTCCCGTCATGTCAACCTGCTGTGAGGTGTAGCCAATTCAATTCAACAATGCCCACATGCAGCCACACTCAGAATGACGCAGTATGTTTGATACGTTATCCTGGCTGAATGTAATGATGGACAGAAGAGCTAAAGGTCAGGGTGTCACACCTGTAGTGCTGGATGTAGGTGTAGGCGTCCTCATTTTTACGCAGTTCACACTTGATGAGGTTATCACGCAGGCCGAACTGCGGCATCCCCAGCATCTGAGCTTTGTTTAACAGCACGGGCTGAGCTGACCGGATCTGCTCATCTCTCACCTCACCCCTGGCTTCCTCCTGACTGAAACCAGACCAAACACTGACAGTTTACATCACGACCTCATTCATTTAAATCCAGGTAGCACAGTTACACAGCTGGGTTACCTCAGGACGTCTCCTCTGCTCTTCTGCTCCTGGTGGTCGTCCGGGTGTGATTTCTCTGTAGAGGTTTATCACAGCGCATGAGCTCATGACTTCACATATTCACTTTTCTACAGCAGCGTGAGTGGATTTTCAGTCCTGATGACCAGAGCAGGTCAAAGTTTAACACTGATAATGCGATGACCGCTCATGGGCGTGGCGCTGAGGAATGTGGGCGGGGCTAAATCAAACATGAGTTGGACGCGATAACAAGTAATCACACAATGAATCTGAGGTAAAGCAAGCTGCGTATAGCGCACACACGAGACTCGTATTCCTGTACGAGTTTATATTAGTCTGAAATAAATACCGCCTGCTAACTGACATCGACATGAATGCGTTCTCGTGTTTGGGACTCGAACCCATAACGCTTGACAGCAGCCCGACGCATGAACAACAGTGACGCGTTTTACAGAAGACGCTCTCTATAAAAGAATAGATCAATAAAGACTAGAGCTAATGCTCTTACCGTTCACTGGAGCGGCATGAGACATTCCCACTCGAGATCACTTCACTTCAGCGCTCTACTATAGCAAAGGATCGACGCTCGCAGACACGGCAGCGTCACGTCATTAATATGCATGAGACGTGACGAGGGATTCGCTCATTCGCTGCGCGTCTAGACCTGGCTTGAGCCAATCCGTCCGTTCCTTCGTCATAGTATAATACGGGCTGTCGAACAGCGAGTTTAATAAAGATAATGGCTTCATTCTTTTTCTTGATTTCTGTAAGGCTTTTGACTCCGTAGAACATCAATTTATTTTTGAGTCACTTAGAAAATTTGGTTTTGGCAATTTCTTCACTAACGCAATTAAAACCCTTTATAAGAACAACAACAGTTCAATTAAATTGTTGGGTGGCACTTCTGGTAGGTTTAATTTGTCTAGAGTCTTTTTTAGAATTAGGCAGGGTTGCCCGGTCTCTCCTTATTTATTTCTGATAATAAGTCAACTCCTTGCTAATCATATTAAAGCCAGTTCGATTAAAGGTATGACTATTATTGATAGAGAACTTGTTATAACACAATTAGCAGATGACACCACTCTTTTTCTCCAAAACGATAACCAAATACCCATTGCAATTCAAATAATAGAAGCGTTCTCTTAAGCATCTGGTGTTTATCTGAATGTAAAGAAATGTGAACTCATGGCGGTCAAAGAATGTTCAGTGGCATCTTTTTGCAACATTCCAGTTAAAACAGAAGTCAAATACCTAGGAATTACAATAAATAAGAATCAAAAGAATAGAAGTTCATTAAACTTTAATCCTGTTATCCAGAAAACTCAGAGGACGTTTAATCAATGGCTTCTAAGAGACTTGTCATTAAGAGGGAGAGTTCTGATCTCCAAAGCAGAAGGCATATCCCGGTTCATTTATACAGCTATGGCTCTTCAGGTTGATGATAAAATATCGAAGGAGATTGATAGGATGCTTTTTGGTTTTGTTTGGAAAAATAGGATACATTATATAAGAAAATCAGTATTAATGAACTCGTATGAAAATGGTGGTCTCAATTTCCTGAACTTTGCTACATTAAACAATACATTTAAAATCAAGTGGATTAGACAACTTGTTAGGTATCCAGTCTCTATTTGGAATATTATTCCCCTCCATATTTTATCTAGTCTGGGTGGCATACATTTCTTCCTTGTTTCCAATTTTGATATTAACAAAATACCTGTAAAACTTTTTGCATTTCATCGTCAAGCTTTTCTGGCTTGGAGTTTAATTTACAAACACAACTTTTCACCACACAAATACTTTATCTGGAATAATAAGGACATTCTTTTCAAACAAAAAACTATTTTCTTTGAAAATTGGTTTCAAAATAATATTGTTTTGGTAGACCAACTTTTTAATTCAGATGGCCTTCTTTTTACTTATAAGGAATTCTTGTCCAAATATAATATTCCTATACCAACAAGGGAATTTGCAATTGTTTTTGGAGCAATTTCTTCTAAAATATGCATGTTATTTAAACAACAAAAAAGATTTGATTACCAGCAACTTCCACCCCTTTCACCAAATCAGTCCCTTGTAGGTAAAATATGTTTCTCCAGTCATTATAATTATAACAGGTCAATAAGAGCCCTTTTTCAGGGAGATATTGTTTCGAGACCAAATGTTATTGCTTACTGGAGTCAGTTTGTGAGTGATGTTGACTGGAAAAAAGTCTGGCTTCTACCCAATCGCTATCTTTTAACAAATAAGGTTAAAGAAGTATCCTTTAAACTTCTTCATAGAATATACCCTGCTAAACACTATTTAGCCAAATTTAAAAAGGATATTGATGAAAGTTGTAGTTTTTGCAAAAACAAGCCAGAAACAGCTGTTCATTTATTTTGGCACTGCCCTTATGTATCTTTTTTTTGGCAAAATGTGCTTTGTTTCATTGTTGGAAATATTGATAAAAATTTTACATTACTGTGGAAAAATGTTCTACTGGGTGTTGTAAACTCAAAAGATAAACAAACCTGCACTTATTTTATAAATTTTCTTATTTTAATGGCTAAATTCCACATTCATAAATGCAAATTTTCAGGGAAAAAGCCGTGTTTTGTTGCATTTGAACATGAAGTAAAGCTTTATATTGAGACAATATTGCCCTCGAAGAAACAAAAAGTTACTAAAATTCTGCAAGCATGTACACTCTTTGAAGTATTCCTATAATACTGACTGTACCTCCCCCTAGCTTTTGAAATGTTTTGAAATGTACTGTATTTCTATTGTCTGTTTTGATACTTTCTTCAATAAAAAAAAAAAAAAAAAAAAAAAAAAAAAAAGAACAGCGAGTAATCGCCCCAGTGTGCGCTGATCTCTGACGTCACAATTAAACAATACACACAAATAATAACACAAAACCAGCGAGTTTAGCATTAGCGTGAATCACACACATTCAACAGAAAGAGCGCAGTGACGCAACAGACCAAGCCCTCATAATAGAAGCGCATTACAATAAGTGTCATTCCATAACTGCGGACGTGTATCTTATCGTCAACTACTGTGGATAATGACCTTTGTCCAAAAACAAATCACCATTGTGAAAAAAAACGGGTTTATCTTCATGTAATCAAGAAATCGACCTCAAATATATGTTTTCATGGTTTTGCTTTCAGATAGATCATCAAGAGACACATGGGCGTGTTTCTCAAAAATAAACATGTTCAAGACAAACGTGTGAAAAAGAAATGTATTTGAAAACACACCATGTGCTCGGCAGTTGTTGGTTTCCACACTGACTATAGGCTCAACATGCTTACCGTCCACTTAGTTAACCAGTAAAGGTAAGCGTGAATAAAGTAGCCTAAACATGAGAAATCCAAACCAGGTAACGCTGAGATTGTCTAAGAAAATAAGTATTTGATAAGTCTTATGAAGGCTCTACCATATTTGGGATGAGGATCATTAATAGTCACACACTGCAATGGCATGTTGATGTACCGGTCTGTTCGCTCAAACAAGCTGCGCTCCTTGAATGTGATGGAAGGGGTTATTATTGCTCTAAAACAATGTACAGTCAAAGCAAACACGACAGCACAGAGATCCACGATCAACCTACAGATCAGATATCACACTTACCTGATCTCTGACTCATCACAGAAGATCTGGACGTAAGTGACGGTAAAGACTTTCTTAATGATCTTGCCCCTTTCGACAACTTTCGGTACTTGGTAAGCCAATTAAACTTTGGTTCTCTCTGTGGATATTGCTCACAGGCATCTACAAGGTCAAAAGAAACACTAAGTTGTTGACATCACATTTGATAAAGCAGTCAAATAACACCAAAACAATACTGTTAGAAAACATTTGATATCAAAATTGCTCTTTTTTAAAGACATGAGTGCACTGAGAGATGAAAGATATAGAAATAAAGGTCCCAGCTCATCAATGAGACAAGTATGTCTTTTCTTAACTGTAAGCGTCTGTCTTTCACACCGCTGTATACTACCAAACAACTAAACTTCTTTTTTGTGCGCAAGCGGTTGCTGGTGTCTGAGTTTCTATTTGACCGCAGGTTTTCATCATGCTGTTGCTGCTTACCTTGCAGTTTTCTCATATTCTTCCTGTTACTGAGCACATCTGCCGGGTCTCTGATACTGGCCATCAGCCCCAATCATCAAATGTCCCTTAGCATATCTCTTCTCAAACCCCCCATTTAGATCTTCATCACGTGGATGCATTTGATTTAACTAGATTGAAATGAGACTGATTCAAGTACACTAGACTCTTCTTTCTGACACTTACTGAGCATTTGCTCAGACGAGCCAAACTCCGCCTTCGACATGCTTCAGTTTCAGTCTCTCTCTCTCCGTCATTCTCTTTCTGTCCGTCTTCCTGTTCACCGTACATGCTGAATATGGCTGTTGCCCACGGTCCAAATGTCCGTGTTCAGACTGAACTTCTTTAATCAAGTAATAGGTATGGATGGACTTTCACTCCAGCACGTGTTGAACAACGATTTCAAGAGGCGCATTTACAGCCGTCAATGAATGACAGAGCAAATCAGATCATATCAGCCGCTCGCTGTGAATGACTTTCTGCATTTCTTACTATTCTCATCACTTAACAAACTTGTTTAGCAGGACTTAATACACAGCGAAAACAATTCCCACAGATTTCTTTTGCATAACTGCCATTCCATGGACAACTGAACATGAACAAAAGAAAAAAGCATCGCCTGATTTCCCCAGTTTGTTTTGATAAAGAAGCTACAGTATTCTCTATATGACGAAGCCTTTGTTTAAGCTTACCTGTTGAGTTTCAATGATTGTAAACAAATGTTAAGATTTTCTTACCCCGTCAAAACCAATGCCGCTCAAACATAGGAAGATTTCTGTTTGTCTAAACCCTGATGGTGGGTGTGTTGTCATAGGGTACCGCACTCTTTGCACATGACCTATTTACTATAACACTGTGTTAGCAGAACAAATGTACTGTAGACCTTCCACTGGTGTTGGGTTTATTCAGCAGTCACTAGTGTGTGTCACGAAGAGGGTGTGTCTTACCACTCCACGCCCGATTGACTTCACTGAGAAAGACACGCGTTTGAGAACCAAAAGGCAGCCTCAGCTCCAACTCTTCCGCTAAATACGTCACACGCACACGAGTGTCTGCACCTACAACAACAAACCATTGAAGCTGTGATTACATCTATGCCTTTGACACACAAGTCTGCTGGGTATGGAACCCATGACCGCTGTGATGTTGGTTAAAAGCACTCACCGAGCACAGCGAACTCATCTGGAGATGACACTGAAGAGAGACGGATCAATATATAAGAAACTTCCATGAGCAAACTTATACAGTTCAACTGAAGTGCTCAGTTTTACCTTCGACAACTGAAAAGTCATATGAAATGGGAATGATGTCCTCCAGTGTGACATCATCACCAGTGATGGCCATTCTTCTGTGGCAATATATAAATATCCTGAAGAAACAAACACCAGAATGATTATCTAGGCATACTACTTATAATTATATACCTTGTGTAGGGTGAAGAAGTAGTAGGGTGGTCAGGCCGATGGAATTTGGCTAACGATTAATTTTTTATCTAATAATTGCGGACAGACACACTTTCCTTGGTTTTCGTCCTGTTTACAACTAATAATATATGATGTATTTGATCTTCATTCATTCATGTCATTAAACACATGCACAAGTACACTTTATTAAAGGAGGCAACAGGTTTTTTCACTTTCATTAAAAGTAACTTTGGGTGTATGTAAATGTTTGATCATGTCATCTCAGTCCATAAACTCACGCATGTTCATTGCTGTGGTGCACGAGACCCAGCAGTCTGCTGTTCTTCACCCCGTCCAGCAGTGACACACACTCCACTGCATGATCGACACTGTTAAAGACATTTATCACCACACACACTCCACTGCGTGATCAACACTGTTAAAGACATTTATCACCACACACACTCCACTGCGTGATCAACACTGTTAAAGACATTTATCACCACACACACTCCACTGCGTGATCAACACTGTTAAAGACATTTATCACCACACACACTCCACTGCGTGATCAACACTGTTAAAGACATTTATCACCACACACACTCCACTGCATGATCAACACTGTTAAAGACATTTATAACCACACACACTCCACTGCATGATCAACACTGTTAAAGACATTTATAACCACACACACTGCACTGCATGATCAACACTGTTAAAGACATTTATCACCACACACACTCCACTGCGTGATCAACACTGTTAAAGACATTTATAACCACACACACTCCACTGCGTGATCAACACTGTTAAAGACATTTATCACCACACACACTCCACTGCGTGATCAACACTGTTAAAGACATTTATCACCACACACACTCCACTGCGTGATCAACACTGTTAAAGACATTTATCACCACACACACTCCACTGCATGATCAACACTGTTAAAGACATTTATAACCACACACACTCCACTGCATGATCAACACTGTTAAAGACATTTATAACCACACACACTCCACTGCATGATCAACACTGTTAAAGACATTTATAACCACACACACTCCACTGCATGATCAACACTGTTAAAGACATTTATCACCACACACACTCCACTGCATGATCGACACTGTTAAAGACATTTATCACCACACACACTCCACTGCGTGATCAACACTGTTAAAGACATTTATCACCACACACACTCCACTGCATGATCAACACTGTTAAAGACATTTATAACCACACACACTCCACTGCATGATCAACACTGTTAAAGACATTTATAACCACACACACTCCACTGCGTGATCAACACTGTTAAAGACATTTATCACCACACACACTCCACTGCATGATCAACACTGTTAAAGACATTTATCACCACACACACTCCACTGCGTGATCAACACTGTTAAAGACATTTATCACCACACACACTCCACTGCATGATCAACACTGTTAAAGACATTTATAACCACACACACTCCACTGCATGATCAACACTGTTAAAGACATTTATAACCACACACACTCCACTGCGTGATCAACACTGTTAAAGACATTTATCACCACACACAACTCCACTGCATGATCAACACTGTTAAAGACATTTATCACCACACACACTCCACTGCGTGATCAACACTGTTAAAGACATTTATAACCACACACACTCCACTGCGTGATCAACACTGTTAAAGACATTTATAACCACACACACTCCACTGCATGATCAACACTGTTAAAGACATTTATAACCACACACACTCCACTGCATGATCAACACTGTTAAAGACATTTATAACCACACACACTCCACTGCATGATCAACACTGTTAAAGACATTTATAACCACACACACTCCACTGCATGATCAACACTGTTAAAGACATTTATAACCACACACACTCCACTGCATGATCAACACTGTTAAAGACATTTATCACCACACACACTCCACTGCATGATCGACACTGTTAAAGACATTTATCACCACACACACTCCACTGCGTGATCAACACTGTTAAAGACATTTATCACCACACACACTCCACTGCATGATCAACACTGTTAAAGACATTTATAACCACACACACTCCACTGCATGATCAACACTGTTAAAGACATTTATAACCACACACACTCCACTGCGTGATCAACACTGTTAAAGACATTTATAACCACACACACTCCACTGCGTGATCAACACTGTTAAAGACATTTATCACCACACACACTCCACTGCGTGATCAACACTGTTAAAGACATTTATCACCACACACACTCCACTGCGTGATCAACACTGTTAAAGACATTTATCACCACACACACTCCACTGCGTGATCAACACTGTTAAAGACATTTATCACCACACACACTCCACTGCGTGATCAACACTGTTAAAGACATTTATCACCACACACACTCCACTGCATGATCAACACTGTTAAAGACATTTATCACCACACACACTCCACTGCGTGATCAACACTGTTAAAGACATTTATCACCACACACACTCCACTGCGTGATCAACACTGTTAAAGACATTTATCACCACACACACTCCACTGCATGATCAACACTGTTAAAGACATTTATAACCACACACACTCCACTGCATGATCGACACTGTTAAAGACATTTATCACCACACACACTCCACTGCGTGATCAACACTGTTAAAGACATTTATAACCACACACACTCCACTGCGTGATCAACACTGTTAAAGACATTTATAACCACACACACTCCACTGCATGATCAACACTGTTAAAGACATTTATAACCACACACACTCCACTGCATGATCAACACTGTTAAAGACATTTATCACCACACACACTCCACTGCGTGATCGACACTGTTAAAGACATTTATCACCACACACACTCCACTGCGTGATCAACACTGTTAAAGACATTTATAACCACACACACTCCACTGCGTGATCAACACTGTTAAAGACATTTATCACCACACACACTCCACTGCGTGATCAACACTGTTAAAGACATTTATCACCACACAAACTCCACTGCATGATCAACACTGTTAAAGACATTTATAACCACACACACTCCACTGCGTGATCAACACTGTTAAAGACATTTATAACCACACACACTCCACTGCATGATCAACACTGTTAAAGACATTTATCACCACACACACTCCACTGCATGATCAACACTGTTAAAGACATTTATCACCACACACACTCCACTGCATGATCAACACTGTTAAAGACATTTATCACCACACACACTCCACTGCGTGATCAACACTGTTAAAGACATTTATCACCACACACACTCCACTGCATGATCAACACTGTTAAAGACATTTATCACCACACACACTCCACTGCGTGATCAACACTGTTAAAGACATTTATAACCACACACACTCCACTGCGTGATCAACACTGTTAAAGACATTTATCACCACACAAACTCCACTGCATGATCAACACTGTTAAAGACATTTATAACCACACACACTCCACTGCATGATCAACACTGTTAAAGACATTTATCACCACACAAACTCCACTGCATGATCAACACTGTTAAAGACATTTATAACCACACACACTCCACTGCGTGATCAACACTGTTAAAGACATTTATAACCACACACACTCCACTGCGTGATCAACACTGTTAAAGACATTTATCACCACACACACTCCACTGCGTGATCAACACTGTTAAAGACATTTATCACCACACAAACTCCACTGCATGATCAACACTGTTAAAGACATTTATAACCACACACACTCCACTGCATGATCAACACTGTTAAAGACATTTATAACCACACACACTCCACTGCATGATCAACACTGTTAAAGACATTTATAACCACACACACTCCACTGCATGATCAACACTGTTAAAGACATTTATAACCACACACACTCCACTGCATGATCGACACTGTTAAAGACATTTATAACCACACACACTCCACTGCATGATCAACACTGTTAAAGACATTTATAACCACACACACTCCACTGCGTGATCAACACTGTTAAAGACATTTATCACCACACACACTCCACTGCATGATCAACACTGTTAAAGACATTTATAACCACACACACTCCACTGCATGATCAACACTGTTAAAGACATTTATCACCACACACACTCCACTGCGTGATCAACACTGTTAAAGACATTTATAACCACACACACTCCACTGCGTGATCAACACTGTTAAAGACATTTATAACCACACACACTCCACTGCATGATCAACACTGTTAAAGACATTTATAACCACACACACTCCACTGCATGATCAACACTGTTAAAGACATTTATCACCACACACACTCCACTGCATGATCAACACTGTTAAAGACATTTATAACCACACACACTCCACTGCGTGATCAACACTGTTAAAGACATTTATAACCACACACACCCCTGCTGATCCACTGTTAAAGACATTTATAACCACACACACTCCACTGCATGATCAACACTGTTAAAGACATTTATCACCACACACACTCCACTGCGTGATCGACACTGTTAAAGACATTTATCACCACACACACTCCACTGCGTGATCAACACTGTTAAAGACATTTATAACCACACACACTCCACTGCATGATCAACACTGTTAAAGACATTTATCACCACACAATGATATTTAGAGAACCTTTCACAATCATCTTCAGTTAGTCTGCACAACATGTACTCGTAATCTATTGCTGCAGTGCCGTGAAGTATTTTCAAAGGATACTATAACGCAGTTTTCTTCTTTGGTCAAAGTCTCTTGAATGGCCACGGACTGATCCATTATCCACAGCCAGTCTGAACTCAAGTGTCCTTCAAAGACGAACTAAACACATCCCGACGATGAAGACTTCACGCAAACAGCCGCTCAAAGTGAAGTGTTGTGTCTTCATAAATCCTCCGGTCTCGCCTCGGTGCCACGCAGCCAAGACTCAAAAGAACTTTTTGGACTAGTCCGTGATCGTGTGTTATTCTCCAGTAAATCATGAGAGATTCCAGTCAGAATGGCGCTCTTCTCCTTTTCTTCTCTAGAAACATTCGTTTTCAGCACTTAAAGTCCGTCAGAAACGGCAGAAAACCCGAGCAAACTGACAGAATGTTAAATCCCACCCACACCCAGGTATCACCGGTCAATAGATGGCGCCATAGACACACATACACAGTAATCAGACTTGAACTAAGGCTTCTTCCGCCCGACCTTTCTATCGTTCTTGCACAACTCTGTGGTGAAAATGATGATATATTATTTTCCTGTAACATCATGCTAGATGTACCAAGTAAATGCAGCTTGGTACATGTGAAAAATACATATTTGTACTGGCGTTCATGGTAGCCTGCTGAGAAACGGCTCAAATTCACAAAGAATAACAGCAATAATATTCATTTTTTTCATATGAATAATTTCTTTACATCATTTTAAATAGAAAAAAATATATTCCTAAATACATTTTATACTTATAATAAAAATGAATAATTGTATGAGTTATACTAATGACATTAAAAACGGGCTTCTGGTGTAAGATACTGTACAGATATTTGCTCTTGCTTGCACACCCCTTCCGGTCAGTATACAGATGAACACCATATGAACACTAATGTGACAAAGAAAATCTTAATTCTTCATAAACCTTTTGAAAGATGTTTTACAAGAAATTGTTTCAAGTGTTTATTTTCTTAAATTTGTATTAGGCATGAAAAGATCTCGCGTGTGATTTCTTTCATTTGATTTGCCCCTGTCGCTATAAATAGATATAATCATCCAAGCGCTCCAGGCACGCAGACGTGTCCGCCATCTTGGAACGGTCCAATGACGTCACTCACTGTTCATTAGAATACCCCATCACAGCCATGGCTGTGAAAACCACGGAGATTTCAATTTAAAATCCAGAAAAAAATGGTATAACCTTTTGTTGTTTTTGTGTGTTAGTGTGGCAGATATGATATTTTCACACAAGCACACACACACAATCAGCTTGATTTTGAGTGTTATCGGACCGGCTCGCACCGTTCCAATATGGTGGATATGTCTATATTTTTTCCTATATTTTCCTATAACCTCACTGTTCCTAATACATCTCCATACTGCACTCACTCATTTTATTGCATATGGGCCCATCATATAAGATATTACTTCATGTGAATTTCTCACATCCTATCTTTCCAAATGTTCTGCTAAAACATAAAACATAAGAGTTTAGTTCCAAAACGAGTTAACTCCCTTTAAATTCAATTTGAATTCAAATTATCTTGATGTATAATTAATATCTATATAATCAATATCTGTTCACTGGACAAAGTGTAGACTTTTAATGTCAAATATACATTATTTTTCAGAATTCCAATAAATAGAAAATAAAGTCTTGCCTTTCTTATATGAACAAACATTTCAACAAAACACACTCACACAGAACATATTTTTAACGTTTAATAGATGTATAGTATATGAATAATTGCAACAGAAATAACAAACACTTAGAAATGAAGAGTTTTATCATGTGTTTTACACAAAACCACTCCATGTCTTCCTAGAATGAAAAAGCTAAGATGTAAAGGGCTCCCTGGAGCCTTCCAGGTGTTCCATGAGACTGTGAAGGGCCATTCCCTCGTCCTCTTCATCCACTGCCAGTGCTGTGCTAAAGGGAACTGTTAAAGGCCGCAAGAGTTTGTACTCCTGCTGCCGCTAAGGTATTTTATTCTCTCTTAGAATTGTCATACGGGTCCTCTACAATGGATGAAATGAAAAATACATAACACACTGTCTAAACTGACAAAGTAACTAACAGTTAAGTGCCTTTAAGTAACCCACCGCAAACCATAAA
The DNA here is from genome assembly GCA_037178815.1 of Barbatula barbatula. NCBI lineage: Eukaryota > Metazoa > Chordata > Actinopteri > Cypriniformes > Nemacheilidae > Barbatula > Barbatula barbatula. Next base: position 21,604,038 of record CM074087.1, read on the forward strand.
TCAATGAGCAATGCATTGAATAAATACAAATAATCAAGGAATAATAACCAATAATCTTGATGCTCACTTGACTCTTCCTCTTCCCTTTCCAAACACATGACGGCTGACAGAACATGGCCAATTACATGCAAGGGGACCCGCTGTATTTGTAGATAGAAATAACTCATTCTAAGGTGATAAAAACCCAACGAACACATAGTTATGTATATTATATTGCATTTCTATTAATAGATCATCCCAATAATTACACACTGGAACTTGTAAAGGACCTGAAAGATATTGTAAAACCTGTCAAGACCTGTCATTTGCCGTCTATATCTGTACCTAGTAAGCTTGTTGACGGTTTGGAACACTGCTTCAAATTTCATTCATACAAACATTGTGATTCATTTTTAAATTGTAAGTAACAAGATTGTCATGAATATTTAGGTTGTGTTAATGTTCAGCTCTGTTTAGTTTTCTTGTGTTTATTATAGCTTATGGTTAGTTGGGTTACAGCAGAGCCATTGAGACAGAAAGTGTCGCCATCTCTGTTGACTCCAATGGAACATTTTTTTCACAGTGATGGCGGTTCATTGAGGCTCTCAATAGTTCGCTGAAGTTAAATGTAACACATTGAGCTGAGGTCAGACCAACCGAGGTCAACCTCTAACCCGTTTAAGGATGAAAGCCATTTAATGAATTAATAAATGACAGAAATAAAGCATTTAAAGAGAAAACATATCTGACGGCTCCATGAATGACGTGACGCTCAGAACTCTCTCTCAATGGCTCCGGGTTACAGTCGGGTAACAGCGATACAGGAGTAATGTGTTGTCAGCTGTGGCCTAATGGTAAGAGCGTTGGGCTTGTGATCAGAAGGTTGCCAGTTCTAATCTCAGGGCCAGCAGGTCATGACTGAAGGGCCCTTGAGCAAGGCACCTTACCCCTGATTGCTCTGCAGTAATGTGCCACTGTATAAAACTACTTGTAAGTCGCTTTGGATAAAAGCGTCTGCCAAATGAATAAATGTAAATGTAAAATGGGTAATACAGGAGTTGTGTTGTTTGAGCTTTCTCCCATGTGCTTTTTTCAAAGATTGAAGTTTGCAATCAATAAGATGTTAAAAGATGTTTATTTAGAGGTGTTAGCTACCAGAACAGAATGTGGAGCACATGAAAATGCATAGAGTCAGATAAGTCAGTATGATAGGGTGGGAGCTTTAATGACTAAAGAGCAATCGTTCCTATCTGTTAATGTGTGTGACGCTGCATACCATCACCTCATGTGACTACAGGTTTTACTGTTGTCAGATTAAAGCCATACAGAGCAATAAACCTTCCTAAAAATGATCAACATGTTCTCATATTATTCTGCAAATAGATATCAGTATATGTATTATCACACAACACACAGTCATTCAAGAGTATTAACATAGACTAAACGCTCTTACATCTGTACACATGCATAAACACGTTTCTCTGCAAAAATAAAGCTTTATGTGCATGTGTATGGATTTACACATAGACTTTCATATGTTCAATATCATCATAAATATCATCATTGTCATTTTAAATATATCCCAAATATTGTCCAATGTTTATTTTTTATGCAAACTGTGCATACTCCGTCTGCTTGAGATAAACATATTTGTGCATACATACTGTACACTCTAAAAAGGGTCATGTTAAAAACACAACATGACACATAATGTGTTAAAGGGACAGTTCACCCACCCAAAAATGACAATTCCGTCGTCGTTTTCTTATCTTCGGATTGTTCCAGACCTGTATAAATGTCTTTGTTCTGCTTAATACAAAGGAAGATATTTGGAAGAATGTCAGTCAGCAAACAGATCTCGTCCCCCAATGACTCTATTTCTTGTCCTACTATGGCAGTCGATGGGTGAAGAGATCGGTTTGGTGACTGACATCTTCCCAATATCTTCCTTTGTATTAAGCAGAACAAAAACATTTATACAGGTTTTAAACAACATGAAGTTGAGTCATTTTTGAGTCAAGCATCCCTTTAAACAATCCCTTTAAAGAGTGCACACAGAGTCAAGTTTCCTGACTGAATGTCCAATTCATTTTTACTGTCAACTATTATCAAAATGTGGGGTTTTATCATTAATCAGGATTATCTTTGCAAAAAAAAACAGATTTGCTGTGTACAGCAACATGAAACAAAAAAGAGCAAAAAATAAAATGCTTCAGGGAACTTGATTGAGTATATTCGTCGGACACATGAATGCCAAAAAGACACCAAGCAAACGCAGTAGGCACCTGTACTGTGTGTGTAAGATAGATAGATAGATAGATAGATAGATAGATAGATAGATAGATAAAAAAAAAAAAAAGAAGAAGAAGAAGAAGAAGATAGATAGATAGATAGATAGATGATAGATAGATGATAGACAGACAGACAAACAGATAGATCTCATATTTGTTGCTGCAGTGTTAATATATTCCTTTGGAGATCAACAGCCATGTTCCTGCTTGATAAAATCCTCTAAAGATGCATGTGGTACAGCTAATTTCACACACACACGCACACACACGCACACGCACGCACGCACGCACACGCACACACACACACACACACGCACACGCACACACACGCACACACACGCACACACACACCTTTATTTGTTTACATCACAAATAATGCAAAAAGTAAAAGAAATACAGTCTCTCTCTCTCTCTCTCTCTCTCTCTCTCTCTCTCTCTCTCTCTCTCTCTCTCTCTCTCTCTCTCTCTCTCTCTCTCTCTCTTTTAGTCTCTCACACACACAGATTCTTATATGAAAAGTGCGTGTAAGTGTTTTTTCGCTCAGGTGAGGATTTTCACCATCCAGAGGAGCAGTAAAGAGGCAGTGAGCAGTGCAGGAGACTGAGGGCCTCTGGTGGCAGAGCTGGGCATGTTCAGTTCACCCGTCAGTTTGAGACACGAAGCCGCAGCAGTCGAATTGCAACACTCCAGGTGGCAGGTGGTGAGGCCGCTTGAGCAAGCTTGTGCCTTTCTGCAATCCCCACCGCAGCCACCCTGCCAAGACTCCACCATGCCGACGGTTACCTTGTTCAGCTATCAAAAAACATAAAATAATGCCCAAGTCAACATTTTATATGGTGGCGATAACACAAAGATTAATGGACGGTTATTACACGTTTTACTAGAAGCCATCCACTAAAATCTTCAAGCATCTTTACATCAGCTAAATATTTTTTTAAGCTTAACATTTCAAAATAAAAAAATCAGATTTTACCATGCAGTACTCCTGACCAATAGGACAGAGCATGAGTGCAAAGGAATTGGTGCTTTTGTAACATGCTGCCCCTTCACACTTGATGCTGAGACACTTCTTGCCCTTGTGGGAGTTAAGAAAGCAAACACAACACAAGTCATAATCTTGCGGGAACTGTTTTATTTTTGTGCCACACACAGAGAATGAAATAAGCGCACGTGCTGCTCTTACGTTATTTGCTGGGGTGGAAGGGACTGTCACCTTTACGGTTGTGGCCGGGGCACTGGATTTCGTCGGGGCTGTCGATGGCAAGATGATGATAATAAGAGAGGTGAATTCACCTGAAGTATAATGCCAAGATAAGGTGAGGCTTTACCTGTGGTACTGAGTGAAGAGACGAGGGCCGACACAGAGTTGTTCAGGCAGCCGGTTGTGTTGCAACAGGCTTGAGAGCAATTAGTGAAAGTGTCGTTCCCGCAGGACATCCCACACGAGACGCTACACTTGATAGAGTAACTCATGGCCTGCTTGATGAGCTGAAACACACCACAGCCACTCCTCAAGTCATTATGAGCTCATGACTGCAAGCATGCGTGTCTCGCACATCTGACACACTCAATGACTGACCTCACAGTAGGAACTGGCGGATGGGCACGGAGTCGCCGACTCATTCATCAACTTGGCGTAACAGTCTGTGGTGCAAGTAAAGGCTGGACAGAATAACTGTTGACAAAGAGAAAGAGCTGTGTTGTGTTGTGTTCATGAATGGCACTCAGTATTGGGCTCCTCAGAGTCTGGGACTGCTGCTCTTTGCTTAAGAGCCCAACCAAACGCCACTATAGCTGGACGATCACCTCGTTTCAACTTAACGCCATTTAACACAAAGGCAGAACTTACTTGCGTTTGGTTTGCTTGCTATATTTTCACAACGTGCATCATTGCAAACATGGCTGGCACTTACCATAGTGTCGTTTGCCCATGATGATGTGTTCGTCCAATCTACAGACAACAGAAAAGCAGTTCAGATGACAGACCTATAATCAGACAATGATGGATGGATTGATGGATCACCTGCGGACAGAGTCGTGTTATGGTTGATATGAGGTGTGCTATTAGACGTCATGTAGGACACGGAGCTGGGCGCAGGTGTCGTCCCGCCGGCAGGTGTCGTCCCGCCGGCAGGTGTGGAGTGACTGGAATCGCTCGCTGCTGGACTTGTTGTATCAGGTGAGGTATTGATAGCATTTGTGCCATTAAACATGTGCAGTAATAGAAAAAACAGGGAGCCTGTTGGATGAAAGAATAAAGGAAAGGTCTGGATCAGGTCGCCATGTAGTCGCATGAGGCAAAACATGAATGTCCAAAATGTGATCGCCCAACCTTTCAGATAAAACCTCTGAGCCCTGCTTTTCCCAAGAGTGCCAAATATTCCTCCCGATGCCATCTGAAAGTATAAAAACACCACTTATTGTTTTCACACTGCAGGAACATGAAATGAATTTTGAGCGTATGAAAAACATGACACGTTCTCATGACAGAGATTACGGCGAAATCTCTAGGAAAGGAATATGAACATTTTGCTCATTCAAACCAGCAGTCCGTCAGACTCAGATGTCATGTGTAATGCATCTAACGCTGCACTTTCTATTCTCAGCTGCCGTGGAAAAGCATGCGTGATGGTGGAGACAGATTGTGAGTGATAATTGCCATCGCAGGACATGTGTGACCTCCAATGACCTGACAAGTCATCGGTCAATCTCCTGGAATATGGTCGCTGAAACAGAGCAGGCTGATACATGTGACAGCTCCCGTTTCTCCACAGATGTGTGAACGTGATGATCACTGTCTGACTCACCGGTCCATAGTAACAAGTGTTCTCTAGCAATGGGGCCGCTTGCCCATACACAATTAACAACTTGTTTGTTCTTTGTGAATCCCGCGGGTGTAAGTGCAAAGCACGGCTTGTTACCCGTTTCCCCGCAAGGCAGTGAACAAGCCCCTTTAGGATAGTACTGTGGAAACCAAATTACCACTGCGTTTGTTTTCTTTCCATCCTCAGAAAATCCTGTTTCGGATGAGATCATGTTTTTCATTCGGCCATCTGAATTTATGGAAATATCAGCATTTATGTTGTGTAAATATGTGAATTGCGTTCATGTTAGACACACTTAACAAAACTCTTTTGTGTTCATTATGTGATGACATAACAATTATTGTTGATGCCTACAGTGATTTGTATTTAAACGTTGATGCTGAAATCTGCCACGAATCAACATTTCTGCCAAATTGTATGGAACAGATCATTGAGATGTACGGAAACAGTAAGCCTTCATCAAACGGCTCTCATGCCCACAAATACAGAGCAAAACAAAGAAAACCCAACTCATTCATGTTCATGCTGATGAATTCACACCACACATCATCTCCTGCTGCCAACAACATGTATATCCACACAAGTGTATTAATATCATGACTGCACATAATCTCAACACACATACATCATGAAATATACACTAATACTGCAACTTACCTTCGCTGTGGAGTTGGGAAGCACAAATAAGACCAGTGGTGTTAACAGCTGTGAATGAAGTTGAGTGTTTGTATGACCCCCTCTCTCTCTCTCTCTCTCTCTCTCTCTCTCTCTCTCTCTCTCTCTCTCTCTCTCTCTCTCTCTCTCCTCCCTCCTTCCAGCCTGGTGACATCAGAGGAAAGTTTTCCTCATTAGCTGAACTTGGACCGGACTTTATCAAACTGATGTATTCAAAACTTCTAGAGGATAAACACATTTTCCATGGCATAGGTGAGGTGACTTACAGGTGATCCTCAGCATCAGACGTGAGAGTATCTCCCCTCGTGAACTGAACAATACTGCTACAATAACCAAATAAACCAAATGAACATAAGAGCTGGAGACATATATACTGTAGGTGGAAAACACATTTATCATTGTTATCTTGCCGCAGCGTAGATGTGACTGAAAAAGCTAGCTTTTGAATATGCTGTGCACTAGTTGACAATAAAGCAAATCAACATCATCACAATACAGAACCATTTACAATAAATACATTCTTAGTCAACACCGCTGAAATCATATACCTAGGCTATACCTCTATTGCTTTGACAAATACTTTCTACATTTTTTTAATTTTAGATTATTATTATGTTTTATTGGTGATTCAATTAAGTAAAAAATGAAAGGCACCAGTGAAACTCAAATCACAGATCCACAGTCTGCCCGTCTCCACTACGATATACAGTATTTCTATGTAATTAAAGTTGAAACACCATCTGATGTGTGAGGCTGAACGCTGATGGAAGGTAATAGTGCACATTTGTTCAGCAAGCCGCATGATTTGATGTATCAAAGAGCAGAAATGATACGGAAACATGCAGAAGAGTTCAAGCTTTGCTTCAGCAGACACCACCAACAACCAAAACACTCTCTGATCCACCGACCAAACCCATCATGTGAGGAAAGACCTTTGACTCTTAACACACAAACACACTGATCCAAGTGCACGTGTGCTGTTTTATTGCTTACGACCAAATCAATACACAAAATGTTATAATGTCTCAGTGTAAAGGTGTTTTACTTTATTGTTCTACCACTTGACCAACAGCAAGTTATTTGTCATTCATGGAAATGGCTCGCATCTCATATTCGTTTCTATGGCTGTGTGTTATAGATGTTTCTGTGATACACTGTGATGAGGTGATTTACCTCAGTCATATGTCAGCACTACCTATTAACAATGACAAGAACTTGTTTGAGGTAATATGAGGAAGGATTTGGCTTTCAGTCAATCTGTCTTTTCATTAATTTTGCTCTCAAATTTGCTCTGTGGCTTTGCATTTCCATTTGGCATCCCATCTCTTATTTTCATAATTGCTCTGTTTCCTTGAGCTGCAGTAAAACTATAATCAAATCATTTGGTCATGTTTTTGAAACAGAAAGACCATAACCATCCATCAAGCCAATACGATACGATCATTGTACTACAGCGAATCGACCAAACAGCTGCCAATGATGCATGTTCATATGTATCTACAGCACATTTATTGTCCATACAGGGTGTGCAGAATGTACGTAAACATGTCTCATAAACACATGTTATTTTCAATAACAACAAACAAGTGAGCTAATTTACCAATTGCAGGAAATAACAAGGTACTCTTAATGTGATGGCAGCAACATTGGGAGCGGGCCGCGTAAAGAACCGTCTGGAAGCTGAGGAGACCAGTGGCTGGACCTCCTCCGAGAGACAATGGCTCTTTCAGATACTGTTTTGATAGGATTGTGTAGGATCGCAGTTGGATTATTATTACAAAAGCAAAATTAACAGAATTGACAAAACTCCCATTGAGCAAGCCAAACGTTGACAGTGACAATGATGAATAAATGGAGGCGCACTACAGCTGCGTAGGCCTACATCTGTGTCGAACAGTGAGAGTTTATAATAATAATACATTGTGGGATATTTTAAAGCCGCCGGGTGTGATTCTGTGGTCAATGTCAAGCAACTGTAATGAAATACTGTATGTGTATAGCATTAAAGAAGTGACCTGTTGGTGATGATGGGCAGAGGCCTGAACCAAAGCAGGATGAACTTTAGACCACACCAGAACCTGATGCCATCGTCTCTAGTGAGAAGGTTAATCTGAAGCTAGTTACCTATAGAGGCAGATAAAGACTGGTTAGCATATATGCTGTTTCGTAACACATGAAGACATTTATTTAAACAAAATCAGATCAACAGGAAACATGAACAGAGTCTATAACCTGTATAAAACCAGACGGCGAGTGAAACTGAGGTGCGTGTCAATTGCTGAAGGTGACTTTTAAATAGCAGATGTTCAGAAGGAGCAAAGTGGACCACTTTTTGAAGTATTCTACACATTTATGAGAGATTTGAAACGGGTCTCTAGGTTTGTAGCTCACTTCGATTCAAGTGAAGTTTTTTAAATAGCAACCAGCTTGAAGGCCCTTGGAACCCTTGACATAGAACGAGTGAAGAGTTTATCAGATTACATCAAAGTTCTCTCTGTTGTGACTCTTTTATCCTTTCAGTGAGTATGACCCAGCGGCTTGCTTTCTCCCACATGGAAAGGTTTTGCGGTTTTATAAATAACAATGCAGGTGAACGAGAGGAAATGCCTTGAGTAGGTTGGTGAGGTTGCTTTCTTCTGTGTTCAGACAGGTGTCCCTGTGGACAGATGCTCAGAGAGCGTGCTAATGAAACCCATGAGATCAAGAGCACTGCTCAACGGCCAACGTGACACATCCATTCACCAGACACAGCTTTACCAATTATGACCAACGACACAAACTCTTTACACGATACACTGACTCTGCAAAACACTAGATGTCTTCCACAGTGCTGTTCTTCAAAAGACTGCCACTACAACTACTAATCATTTCAAAATAGAAGTTCAAACATTTAATTTCCTTTCAAGCTGTTTTGATAACTTTGTTAAATGTAAAGTCGTCTTTCTGCTCCAATGAAATCATCAAATGAACCGTGAAGTTTATGGACAACAGAGATGTTGCATCATGTCATTCAAGACAAACGCCTTTGGTTTCATGTGTCATATGACCAGATGTAGCCAAATTTAGCACCTTTTGTAAACGGCATTGGAGAATTGACACTTTCCGGTGAGGTATCTCTTTAAGACACTCCCCAGTGTCTGCGTTCTTTATGGAAACATTACAGTGATGTTGACAGCGGCACACACATTTTCCATTCATTCCACTGCTGAAAATACAAGTGTTTACACCGGTCACTGTCAGCCAGAGGTCACATTTCATGCAAAATCACCAAACACTTGTGTTTTATGACCAGCGAGGAGTGAAATTCAACAGAGTGATCTCACATGAGCGTCTATTGATGTGATGGATTCATAAAAGGATCTCATCAAATCCATATTTCACCATCATAAGTTGACATTCAGACCATATTATTCACCATATAACACATCCTGTAAGATAGGGCTTGTTGTCAATGTTTGATCTGTGACTTTTCAGGATAGTTTATTTGTTGAATATCATAGTCATTTAGTCCGTTAAGGAACATAACTACTAAACATTTACACTGCTTTTCTCTGCACAACGTGCCCCAGTAAAGAGGCATGGGGAATGTAGTCACAATAAAAATGTTTTCTCTATTAAAAATACTACTATTAGTGTGCTTTTCCACAATGTTGCCTTTGTTTACTTGACAAAAGAACGTAACACAAAAAACACGGTAAACATATCGTATAGATAGAATATACACTTTTTGGGATCCCGTTTTGGTTCGCTCACTCATTCTTTATTTATATTTTCTCCACATCACAACCATGAAATAATACAGTTATAACGGTGGGAATTATGCTGTGACTAAAAGCATTCAAAATAAATGAACTCTACGTTCTATTTTAGCATCTTTTGCCTAGAATTAGCTAAATCATTCTCAAGCCAGCTTCTTGATGTCTCAACCCGGGACCATTTTACACAGTATATTGAAGGAGTTTCCATTTGTGCTGGACAATAAAAATGTAGTTTTCTACAAAGAAATGAATATGTTGGTACAATTACATTTTTGTCCACACAAGACATTTCCAACATTGAAACACACACCCAGATGAAAAGATTTTGAAGAGCACAAAAGACATTTTTGTCAAGTGATCCCAAACTTTTGACCGGTAGTGTAGGTGTAGGTAACCCTACAAGTACATACAGGCATCACCCTGAAAATAGATACTGAAAGTGCTGTGAATAGCATGAAAAACACCCACAGATGACCTTGACTTACATGTTAATAAAAGAGGACGTACAATGGTTTGGATTTACTGTGTTATTTTATTAACCCAACAGATATTGTAATACTGAACATAGAAGCATCCCAATAAATACATTCAAAAAACAACATTCAGAGCAAAGCATGTTGAAACTCATGTTGAGCTCAGAATGAAGTCGCCATCTGGTGGCCATCTGCAGTCATACAGGAGCATCATGAATGGATGAATACCTCCATTTAGTTGCTTATAAGACAAACGACTGATCACATGGCTCCATTAGGTCACAGATAGCACTTACAGAGAACACGTTCAGGATGTCATAGACACTTTTCTGTTCCATTCACCATTCCGTGAAATGATAAAGTGGCAGTAGGCAGGGTCAGGGTAAATAGTGAGCCTGTGCTGTCCGAGCCCTGACCGTGTCTTACATCTTTTTCCTATACAGCTACAAAGACATGTGAAAACCGGATCAGGTGACTATAGCTCATTGACTGATCAGATTAGCCGGGATTAGATCTGAAGGCTCGACGCGTCTGCAGCCAACTCGAAGGCAAAAGGTGAATGTGGGAACTTCAGCGAGACAGAAAGACACTGAACATCAAAACAGGATCCATTCAACCAACCACAGTCAAGGTATTTGTGAAAGAAAAGAATAGTCCAAATAATGGTGCAGAATCAATGTTGTTTCATGACAGTCTCTGTGTCTTCAGGCACATCAGTTGACCGTCACATAACTGACTGTAACTTCTGAATGAAATATTGTAGATCATATTTGTTTCATGTACATACTGCAGGAATGAAAACGGCCTGTAAATGTCTGCGGATGTTCTGTGGTCAGCGTTGGTTTGGACCCTCAGGGGTCTGTTGTGCACATGGAGGTTTTTCTGGGTAAATATTTACCAGAGCTGTTGTGTTATTAGTAGTTATGCTCCCGTACCATTTTTAAAGAACGAGTACGAGTATCCATTTCTCTCTGGTACTCGCGATACCAGTTTTTTTTGTGAGGTTGCACACATTTTCCAAGCACACTAAAACGAATAAAAATAGAATAGCTTCTTTACTACGGACAACTCATTACACATTATGAAAAACGACATCAGTTTATGTTCTTGTCACAAACTTTCCGTCAGTTCTGTGACGTGAGGTATCTGTCTTTGGTATGGGTGAATCCCTACTTACTATTATTGTTTAATTGTTTTGTCTCCAGGTCAGTCCATATTACACTATAAACGCTCCACTGCCAGCCGCTGACACACTTCAGATGAGCAGATCAACGGGTAATGACAACAGAGCGGACAACACTGCTGATGTTTGCTTTCCAGATACACCTCATCATCATCTTCATGACCATCATATCTTTATCACAGTCAGAAACTCAAGTTACATGAACACTTGTTTCAGGCATTATTTGATCATGTCTCAATGAAGGAATAGAACACAAATCAGCTAAGTGGCATCTGAGAGCAAACACATTTAGTGTACTTCATCTAGCAGAAGGTATGGTCTATACCTGTCCAGTAGAGGGCAGCCTTGCATCTGTCATCAAGGTTTATGTCGTTGTGTGTGTCTGACCTGTTCCATCATGTATAAAAACCCCTTTACCTGTATTTGAAAAATGTCTGAAGACTAACTTGGATTGAACTGCAGCTGTGTTTGGTGACATGAATGCTGTGAATGTGAATTCAGAGAACTGTGTTCAGCGCGAGCGTACCCATGCTCTACACCGGAGACTTCTGAGGGCTGAACGAGAGATTCAGGGAATGAAGATAGAGATTTACAATCAAAGAGCATCATGGGAGATGAGGTTTGTGGAGCTGCAAAAGAGACAACATGATCTGAGAGAGCAGGTGCGTGGAACTCCCATCATCATGTGTTTAAAGTGATACTTCACCCAAAAAACTGATTCTGTCATCGTTTCCTCTTCTTCGAGTCGTTTCAAGTGTCTTTGTTCTGATGAGCACAGAGAAAGATATTTGAAATTAAAAGTTTTACTTCAATAATATTGTATATAGTAATATATAGTGTGTTTAATATCTGACCTGTTTCTCTCTCCTTTATCTTAAATGTGTGATTCTCAGTGATAACCTGTGTGTGCACATTTGTGTGTGTTTAAAGAGTTTTTTATGTGTTTACTTTTATAACTTTATATGTTTTGCTTATAGTCAATATGTTTCATGTACAGCTGCTTTGTAACAATGAAAAAGCGCTTTATAAATAAAGTTACATTGACTTGACTTCATTTGCCCAATCATCTAATCACCAGTGTTATGGGATGTTTTCAGCTGACCTCAGAGATTCTGGGAAGGTCGGCAATGCTTTACAGACATGCTGATTCAGAAGAAGCAAGCGAGGTGTTCACAGAGTCTGGCCTGGAGAATGGACGCTCTGAGGAGCAGCAACACAGATGTTCTGGTACAGCAGAATCCTCTCAGTGCCTTCAGTGAACCCTTGTCTAAACCTCACAATAACATGAGAGCAAACCTTCCGCACGTCCACAGGTGGTCTTAAACACACGCAGAAAGCACCTGGAATAGGAATGCTTAGAGAAGACAGGCTGTGTGGCAGTCGGGCTTCCTGGCCATCAGTCATGGACACGAGGTACAGTCCATTTCATCTGTCTTCTGCTTCAGACACTCATGACCATTTCAAAGCTCTCATAAACTCATCATCTAGACTCTATATACAGTAAAGCATTTTCTTTCAGTGTCAGGTCCAGGCGGAGCGGAGGAGGACCTCATCGGGTGTTTGTGCCCCACTCTCCACTCGATCTGAAAACCGGGCACAGGGTCCGAATCATGTTGCCATCTGGACGGATCAGCACTGGTACCGTACGCTACCTTGGCCACGTGATCAACTCGTCTGACTATCATCTCGGCGTGGAGCTGGAGGTGCCTGATAATGGTCAACATGATGGCACCTGTGAGGGACAGCGCTACTTTGACTGGTTCGAGTCTTGCATTTATCATCCAGCACACAAATGTAATTACTTCCTGAAAAGAGTAGCTTAGCTTAGGTTGAGCTGGTATGGTGCTGGTCAACATCTAGTCAAGCATGCAGATATCGTCGAGCCAAAACAGCACCAGAACCCAGTATCTATCCAGCATCCTCAATGCTTCTAATCTTTCTTGTTTTGTTTTCCCTTTTCTCTGCAGTGAAGCTGGACACGGTGCATTTGTAACAATCAGTAAGTTGTTAATGGCTTGGGAGTAGACGCATTACTCCTACAGGACACTGTGTGGACTCAAGGCCATTCTGCTGCAGTTTTCTGCACGGATCACAGTTCACTTTTGTATACATTAACCTTTAATCTAGTAGAACAATAACTACTCATTGTGAAATTAGTGACCTTGTTACCTTAAAGGTAAAAACACTGGATAAGAATGTTTCAGTGACTGTTTCTTTATTGATACGTTTGAAGTGAATTGTAAGGCACATTCTGTGTAATGCTATAGTTAACGTGCTTATGTGATTAAAAGCAGACATATGAACTACATTCTGAATGAGGATATTTGTAGCATGTCAAACTCCACAAGACCCGTTTCAGTCTTATTCAGTATTATCTCAGTTCAAGTGTGTGTTGTTTGATGAATTTGCTGATGGAATTCTAAAGGATGTGTTGATTATTAACACATTGTTTAACACATTATGTGTAGGTTGATATAAAAGTGATGTTAACATGTCATTTTAACATGTGTTTATATCACACATTTCTCAACAATACATCATGTGAACCAGGTGTATTAAGAGAGAGCAGGGTTACTAGATGCATAAAATCATAAAGCTAGACTTTGGGTGGTTTCCCAGACAGGATAATATCTGTCTTTAGTTTGATCACATCTATAAAAGACAGATACAGCTGTACGATTATTTCTGAAAACATGTGGCGCGTGTGGGGGCGGAACTAAAGCATGTGAGCGTGCACACATTGCCAAGAAAACACAGACATCAGTTTCACTCACCACGTACGGTTCATATCCACAATCTTTTAGATCCGGGAACGCTGCTCCATCTATCAGTTTCAAACGATCTCCAAATCCAGCGTTATATCTACCGTTTATATAACATTCATCACGTGAACAGACAGACACAGCTGAACTTAGTGAACACAGTGCTCTCTCTCTCTCTCTCTCTCTCTCTCTCTCTCTCCTCCTGGTTGACGCATGGCTGTGCTTTTCTGGGAGAATGATCCAATGAGGGACCTAAAACAGATTCAGAAACCTGTATGAACACTGGCGGAGTGTATCGAGCACAGAAATACTACTTCATATGTCCAACTCGTTTTTTGACAAGTTGACCATGTCAAGCATGAGAACACGTTCAACACTGTAAAGAAGTCAGAATGCATGACACACCATTGCACCACCCCTTTAAGATGTATCAGTGCAATTTGCTTTTGATTAATACACCTCTAACATTTAAGTTAGTCTGGGACTACATTTACATTTACATTGAGTCATTTAGCAGATGCGACTTACAAAGAGTTCAGGGAGCAATAAGCAATATGTCATAAAAGAGCAATAGTACAATAGGTGCTAATACAAAGTTACTAGTTTCAACAAAAACTAGACGACTACCTGTTGAGAGAAGTGTACTTTTCTGTTATTCACAGATGAGGTGTGTTTGAAGTCATTTTTTGAAGGTTGTGAGAGATGTGGTTGACCGGACCGAGTTAGGAAGAATGTTCCACCAGGAAGGAGTTGTGAAGGAGAATGAGGCCGGGAAACCTCCCCTTTATGTTACACATGTGTTTCTTTGTCCAGTTATTTTTTGTCACCGAGGTTCCTTATACAAAAAGGAAATGACATTCCTGTGGATTAAGACAAGGAAATAAAGAACGATCACATGAGTAACATCGAACTGCTTTGCATATTCATAACTTCTTTCTTTCTTTCTTTCTTTCTTTCTTTCTTTCTTTCTCTCTCTCTCTCTCTCTCTCTCTCTCTCTCCTACAGGTGGATGAATAAACACCAGTACAGTGCATGTGTTTGTTAAGAAAAAACCTTTTCCTCTATATGAATTAATTTGCTTATCTCACCCTTTTGCTTTAAATGCCAGGCATGAAGGTGGCTGCCTCTCTACATCATTCTTCATGATATAAACTTGGTTATTCTTGAATGCAAACAGCTTTTAGGACTTACTGCATTTTTTTCCTCCCAAACATGCAAGTCAGTTTTGTTTGGGAAATGACACACAGACTCAAATACGCAATTATTTGAACAAATGTGCAAAAGGATTGCATCTGGCTCTTGTCATTTTCACATCTAGCTTGTTGTGTGCTTCACAATTAGAATGGCCTTGTTTTTTAAACTACATCCATTCTTTCCCTCTTTCATTATACACATCTATATTCAAATGGTTTTACATCTGCTGTTTTACATTTAAAAAAGATTTTTCCTATTGTCACCTGCTTGTAATTGTCAAACTAGAGTAACATCAGTGACCCCTGGGTTGGCCACCACAATTAAAATCAATAATTAATATACAACGCCAAAAATGAAAATTCTGTCATCGTTTCCTCTCCTTCCAGATGTGTATAAATGTCTTTGTACTGATGAACAGAGAAAGATATTTAGAAGAATGTTTATAACCAGACAGTTCTCAACACCCGTTGACTCCCATAAAAGGAAAATTGTTAGTCAAAAGTGTCCCAGAACTGTTTGCTGTCCGCATTCTTCCAAATATCTTTCTCTGTGTTCATCAGAAAAAAAGACATTTATGCACATTTGAAACAACTTGAAGGAGAGGAAATGTGGGTGAAGAATCACTTTAAACGCTCAGCTTATTCAACTAGCCACTGCATCTACGGCTATAGTTAAATCCTTTGCTTTGGAATAAAGAGTCTGCTAAATGAATAAATGTAAACAGGTCGCACAGGTCACTGTTAATGTCCATCAAAAAATGAACAGAAGGACTGACCAAACTGACACTTTATTCATTTGAATTACTGTTCATACATTTTTTCCATTGAGTTTGCCAATATAAAACTGAGAACTTCTCATTTGTTCACATTAAAGATCATAAGGCACTGGCTGAATAATGTCAAACACGCTGCCTGGATGAACAGCACTGGACAAGCATAGAACATCTTTGCAAATACATTTCATCACCACTCCTCTATTGTGTCTATGCAGAACAGACAACATAAACCAAAGGCTTACAGCCACTGACAGCGAGTTAGAATTTGTTCACATTAACACAGGTATCAGCCAAACAATGAAAAGTATAATATACATAAAAACCCACTGCACAAAACAACTGAAAAAACTCTTCTTATAATGACATGATGTTGAAGTGACAGCACTTTCAAACGATGCTTGTTACAATTATAACATTAACAATCTTTTTGGCAAATATTATTAGTGCAAAGTATGTTGTCACCTGTCGTGTAAGAGTGGAAGCCGGAATACTGACGTCTAGTTGTGCAGCTGAAAAGCTTTGCCACGAGTGTTATTTTGTGAGTACTTTGTGAAGTACATAAAGAACATCCAAAACGACATTAAATGCTTAAACAAGTCATACGAAGGGCATTAAATCAAAACAAGGAAATGGTAATGCCTGACAAAGCATGCTGAGCGAAATATGCAGTGGGGGATTCCCGGCTTTCAAAAATGAAACGAGGAAGTTCAGCAATGATATTAATGGTGAGCCACATCCAGCACTGTTTAAAGCCTTTCTGTGATCACACTCAGTCATCCCATAATTAACAAAGCAGGACAATTTCTATTTACTCTCATTAGAGTAATGACATAAAATATATTTCTGTGTCTGTCAAAACCACATTAAGAGGCTTACGTACCCTTTGCTACAAGTTACAAGCAACCATTGATGTAATGTGCATCAACCTTTAAAATAAGACGACATCTATTTATAGAGAAAGGTTTGACTTTCTAGTCATACACAGTTACCACACGAACTATGTGATAAGTCTTTAAAGAGCCTCTAATCAAACCATGACAGCACAGTCCTGAAGATCGGCACTCTCAACGTCTCCAAGATTTAGAAGAACTCTCCCTTGGACTTGAGTTTGAGAACTTCCGCAGCCAGCTGCTGTGCATCCTTGAGCTGCGGGAACATTTCCATAGCTTTGTCCACATGATGTGGGTTAAAAATAGCATAAAGCTTCCTCCTGACCTCCTCTCGTTCTTCCTGGGACGTGCTGGAGTGTTGCCGGCCCCTGTGGCGGTCAGGAGACCTCTGGAAGTTGTGGCAGGGGAGGGGTTCTGGTAAGCTGCTGGCGTGCATCTGTTGTATGTAGAAAGGGTACGGCCAGCCGTTCTGCTGGGGATAAGCAGGGAGACTGTAATTCTGGAGAGAGCTGTAGGGACTGAAGTTGGATGGATAGCCGGAAAAGGAAGACCTGTTGTCACCTGCAGGTAAGGCCGGGTTACCGGATATGGACGGATGATTGGGTCTCATCTTAAGTGGGTCCTTGTGACATGAAAACTGGCTTTCACAGGAGCCAAGCCCAGAGTCTGAACTAATCACGGATGAAGGGTTTGTTGGGAACAGAGCACCAGTTGCCGACGTGGAGAAAATGTCATCCCAGGAATGGAGCGCATGCTTTCTCTGACAGGAACTCTCAGACTCCAGACTGAGCTTCTCTTCCAACTCTTGCTCCAAAGATGGAGAGCAGGAGCCAAAGCCAGGGTCAGGGTATCTTTTTTGCTGGTCTGTGAGTGACCCGGTTCCTCTACTGTCCTCTTTGGATCCGGCCAGCCTGGCGTTTTCTCGAAGCTCGTCGGCAAGCGAGCGCTGGGACTGGTTAGTGCGCTCTGGGTGGTAGAACTTACACTTGATTCCATATGTGCACTTTTTACCTGAAAAGAAGAAATCAGTGTTTAGAGTCCACCCAAAAATATGAATAATACAAACTTCAAGATCTGTTCATCGTTAATCATAGTACTTGCCATATGGACAGAGTTGACGCTTCTGATCTGGTACGGTCGTTCTTTTCCGAAGAAAATGATCTAAGTTGGGCCCATGGCGGCCGAGAGGGTCATCCGGTGGCATGAACCTGAGTAAAATTAAATTTACATTTACATTTGGCCGCTACACTTTTATTGCATTGTATTATACATTTGTTCCTGACTTTGTACAACGGCCTGGGATCAAACCCATGATCTTGGCATTGCTAGCGCCTGCTCTAACCACTGAGCTAAAGGAAAGCTGTATTGGTGAGTTTCTTATAGAAGAGGGATTCATTATTTAACACTCAACACTCTGTGGTGTCAACATACTTGTCATTGACAAAGGAGTACATGAGCAATCTCTCCTCAATGAAACGCTTCCACTCCGGACGTTCACTCTGCAGATCCCGATACGTGTCGTTGGACACGATAATACCGTCCAGGTCGTAAGCTAGCTTGACAATAAAACGATCATCGTAGCACACCATCCGCTTTCCTCCGATCCTTCGTGAAGGCGTGAACACAAGAATCTTCTTCCTCTCCAGCTCTTCTAAAATGCGTTGATCTGGAAACAGTGACGAACATAGTAAGACTTTCGCTTTGGTACTATTGAGAGAATTCATTCATTACATTCTCCACTGCAGAAACTCAACAACACAGATCATTCACACTCAATATCCAATCAGCTCCATGCTGGTGCGATTACTGCTAGCAAACTCAATATCTCCATGAAAACAGGGCCAGAACTTCTGAAAGAGGAAACAATATTTCCAATCATTCCTGACACAGCACGAGACCGAGAGCTGATAAAATGATAAGGGAAAATTATCAACTTCCTGGTGGGGAATTCCCTGCAGGAAACTTCCTTATTCTTTTGTCTCTGTTATGATTCTCTTGCACCAATTGAAGTGAGGAATGCGAGTGAGGCGTTTACAGATCCAAAAACAAAGGTCAATGTAGCTGAATATGCAGAGGCGCTGTTGCACAACGCTACACACTTCATAGAGGTGAAAGGTCCGAGCCCCTCACCAGCACTACAGTATAACTGTCTGTACACATCCTGATGAAGAGCCGCTGTTCACTGCATCACACGTGTCTGTCAAGCTACTGAAAACTGCAGCTGTGTTAAGCCATGATAACGCGTGGAGAAATGTGAGTTGTTGCTGTTGTGAAAGGTGTGTTTTCACGTTTCAGAGGAACCGGTCTGTGATGACTCATTTCTCAAGCGAGGGCTGAGGGAGTGTCTTTACCTGAAATGGGTACATCAGGCCTGGACTGTTCTTTCCTCCAGGACGGCACAAAAACTGTGATGTTTCTGTGTCCTCGCTCAAGGAAGTAGTTGACTGCCAGCTGGATCCCTCGGCATGAAAACACTTCCTTGTTCCCATGACTGAAAGAGACAAACCTTACTTTATTTATCAGATCACTGAGACCTGTACCTCAAAATGCAGTTCCTTTTCTTGTCTTAAATGTAAATTGGATACTTAAATGTAAATTGGATAAAAAAATGTAAATGATCATACAGATTTTGACCCCCATTGACTCCCATAGGAGGAAAACTACACTGGTAGTCAAAAGTGCCCCAGAACTGTTTGCTGTCCAACATTCTTTAGAATGTCTTCTTTTGTGTTCAACAGAACAAAAACATATGTTTTTCCTACTACGAACAAAGACATTTATACACATTTGGAACAACTCCAATTTTTGGGTGACGTATGCCTTTAAATGACAAAACATGATGATAGTATTGTCAGAAAAGATGTTTCTCTGAAAGATTGACTTGATATGTTTACTGGAAAACAAGCTCCTAGGTTGAATGAGTTCAGTAACCCTTAAACTTAACAGCTCAATCATGTCGGCTTTGAACACTGAATTTGCTTAATGAAACTGGAAGGCCAGTTAAAACACGACTTGATTCGCATACTTAAAAAATATAAAATTCTAAGATGACTCCAGAGATACGCCTTGAAACCATCAATAAAAATCACTAATGAATGCACCTGAACCATGAAAAGAAACTCAACCATGTCGAAGTGACACGTGTGCATCGTGCAGGAAGGGAAATGATTAAACATGTGAGATTTGCATATTGGAGATTGTCCAGAGACGCATGGACAGAAGCAAGTCAAAACTGAAGGTTTTTTCTTAAAGGTATAGTTCACCCAATAATGAAACTTCTGTCATCATTTACTCACCCTCAGGTCGTTTCAAACCTGTTTAAATGTCTTTGTCAAGTATTCACAGATCTTACAAACATCTTGTTCATCACACAGACAAATGAAAAAAGAAAGAAAAAAAGTTCACAAACCCTCTCTCTTCTCTCAACAGGTAGTGTTCTGGCTTTTGTTGAAACTAGTATCTTTGTATTAGCACCTAATGTACGATTGCTGCCCGAACTCTCTGTAAGTCACTTTGGATAATAAAGCATCTGCTAAATGACTCCATGTAAATGTAAGAATGTTAGCCATTTTCAGTTCTGTGACATTATCCGCTACCACAGTAGGAAACAAATATAATTTCTGTTGAACAGAAAGTGAGATATTTTGAAGAATGTAGGAACACAAACTGTTCTGGGGCACCTTTCACTATCATTTCATTTTTCCTACTATGGCAAACAATCATGTCACAGAACAAAGACATTTATACGGGCACGAAATGACATGAGTGTGAGCAAATTGGGTGAACTATCTCTTTAAGGCCCTAGACAACACCTGAGCACAATGATGTACTGGACGGCGTTATGGATTCTGAGCTAAAGAACCAGTTTGAGTAAAGAGCGTTTGACTGATGTGCAAAAATGAAAATGCAAAAAATAAGAACAAATAAATAAAGACATTTTTACAATTAAGATGAGACTATTCAGAACTTTAGAGTACTTATTGGTGTGTTTTTGTCAGCAGTTTAATCTTCAGTGATCCAGCTCACCCAGACAGACTGGAATCTGCACATGTAAAAGGGACACTTGCTCACCTCATGGCCACATTGCTTCCATCAATAACTATGGGCTTAAGATCACTGTCCGCTTCCACAGTGTCGTCCGGTGTAGAGAGGCACGGTCCTCTAGAACATCTTCCTCCTCCACGAGCGGGTAAACTCTCATCACTATCAGAGCTGGACGGGGGCACGGCCTTCGCCCCGGAGCGGACCAGCTCTCCCAACACCGCATTGGTGTCCGTCCCCAGGCCAAGCTTTCTCAGGGCGACCTTCACCTCCTGTGGAGAGTAACCCAGCTTGCGGAAGAAGTCGACCTTCATCTGCAGGTCGGAGAGGTTGGGTCCACTGCACCTGGACTGCATGCTGCTGCTGCTCTTTCAGTGTACCAGTGTCATCTCTAGCCCACCCTGACATGTTGAGCACGGCTGCACACACACACAGAAACAACCTTAGAGAACCACAGCAGAAGCTACACGTGCGTTTCACAGTCAGGTGACCACACCTTTACAAACGGACCCTTTAAACGGACATTCCTCGGGATGTGACGACATATTGACACAGTTCAAGGTTTTGAATCGCGTTGAGCATATGAAAGACTATGAGGATCGTCACATTACGCACACCTGCTGTAGAAATGTTTATGTTAGTAAAGTAAGAACATGTCACACGTACCATACTGTCAGCTGATGATCTCTGTATTGTGTGAGTTCCACCTGGATCGCTTCCTGCTGCTTCAGGTGACTCCACCTGCACCTCCCCTACAGCGGAGACTCCTCCCCTACAGCGGAGACACGCCCACGGAGGCGATGCTTTCACAGAAGATATGTCCGATTTTCTTCATTCACACGTGGCGCAATATACCGCGATGTGATGTCATGAGGATCTTGGGTTTCGTCGTGTAAACAGGGCTGAAAGAGATTTCCTTGTTCCGTGTTTTTAGGGCTTAAGAGCGCAAGCTGTTATTCTTTCCGATTTCCTTTCATTCAAGTGTATTTATATCGCGCGTTTCACGTTTATGTGCATTACAGGAGAAAAACACACAAGAATAATAAATGATTCTAGTAAATAATGTCAGCGTTCTCCCGGTCGTTTATTTAACATATTTGCATTAAGTGAATGCTTGGCCTAAATAATCTCTCTTGTTTGGGTTATTATTCTATTGTTGCCTTTTGCAAATGACAAAAGACGTCAATTTTAAACAAACTATTTTGGCAAGCTATTTTTTGGGGTAAATGCAGAACATCGAAGAGGCACAAGAACGCACGCACGCACGCACGCACGCACGCGCATTCAGTGATCTCTCAGAATACTGCGTGTGGTTTGATCTACACTTAAGGGTTCATTGTTATCGTTATTCTTCTTTCAATGTTAGATTAGATTCAACTTTATTGTCATTACACATATACAAGTACAGTGTAACGAAATGTAGTTTAGGTCTAACCAGAAGTGCAGTTAGCAAGTGCAGGATATACAGTTAGAATAAATACAGAATACAATAGTGAGAATATAATACAGTGGGCATGGACTATGAAAATATTTTGCAGTAGGAATGTTCTATGAAAATATGACAGTATGTATATACTATGAACAATATATACAGATGTTAGATATATATATATATATATATATATATATTATATATATATATATATATATATATGTTAGAGGTGATACTGACAGTACATCAAATAGATGAGTGTGATTGTTTTGTCTCAAGACGCAGGCCTGTAAAGTTGTTTTTAAAATATGTTTTTTAGATTGACTTAAATATCCTGATTCTTGTTCCCCTTCATTCCTGTGGGGCAGAAACATGTTTTTATTTGGAACTCCACACAAACAAATCCAGAAGCATCTAAATGTCAAGATTCTGTCACGACAGGTTCACGACTCGAGTATCGCGGCCAAAACGACATAATGTTCATGACGGTGTATAGCGCGTTTAAAAAAACTACATCATATAATCATCAGTTGAGAATAAATGAGTTTAAATGTTATATTCACACACTCGGGACCGCTGTCATTGAAACACGAGCGATGTTCACTGTAGTGATGCTATTATTGAGATATCGGTAGCACTACTTTACAGTCCTGTTCCCCATGTACATACTGTGAACTTATTACAGTCAATATAATAACTAGGCACTAACTCTGAACCTTCCCCCAAACTTATACCTTATACTACCCTGTTCTTTCTTAGGTAAGTTCACTTTAGGTAAACGAAGTGCAACCGAGATTTAATTTGAGTCGTAATGTAAATGATCATCTTTGTGTTTCTTTTTGAATGAATCACACTCAAAACACCATGTGTTGTATAACCATTGGCAAAATGTTAAATGTACAGATTCTTGAGATTGCCAATATCATCATATGTGTCGTATAAACACCACGTAGATGGTGAATTGTTATGTTGTTCATTTAGCAGAGAGAAAATCATCCAAATCATCCGTTTCGGTGTTTAAGGTCCATGAGTGTCACCGAACAACAAACAGATTGTGCAGTTTCATTTCAAAACGCATTGCTTGAGTGTAAAGAAAAGTGCACCGAGTTTCTTCTTGAAAAGCATATTTAAGATGAAAGTATGATTCACAGGTGAGAAGAAGTTCCATCTTCCAGTGAGTTTGATCAAACAACACTTCACCAGCGCGCCAAAGTCATATTTAATTATGTAAATGACGTTCAAATACACAAGCTACAAACTAATGGTTCAACATGTAATACATCTGATGTTATGTTGCTGTTAGACAACCCAGCACCCAGGAGAATCCTGTTCATGACCACAGACGACAGATGGAGCGCTGCCTGGTCTCAGTGCGTCACATGGCACTCACGTGAGTTCATAAAGCATCGAGCCGCTGTGGTTCAAATGATACATGAGGTCTCCGTCAACGTGAGATAAACACACTGCATTGTAGGTGTGATGCTGCCTCGCCTCAGCCTGCAGTCGCTGCAGCAGAGACGGTGCATCCAGCAGGAGGACATGGAGAGAAAACAGAAAGAAAGTGAGGAGAGAAGACGTGACAAAGATACCTGGACATCTCTTCGGACTGCTGAAGCAGAGCAAGACATTTCTCATTCTCATTATTTTTTTGTGTCGAAATCGCCACGAGCCAAAGTGACACGTGATGATGTCATTCGTTTTGTCGGTCTTTGGCCTCGTAAATGTTTCATTTGTTATTGTAAATCTACAGTAGTGTGCAGAAGTCTTGGGCACATGAGATGCTTCACCGTTTTCAACTCATTTAAATTGAACATGCTTTAGATTTTCAACACCGATTTCTAAACATTCATCGCTGTGAGCCCTAATAATCATTTAAATTGTGTTTGTGAAAGTTCTACAACAGACGGTCCGGCGCACACAGAGATCAGATCTCTTCATCATTGAGCCGTTTTTCGAGAGTTTTTTGTCTGATGGTTCTGCTGTAGGACTCCTTGTTCATGCAAAATATACACATCATAATTACTGTCAGAGAATGTGTGGATATCTGTAAACCTCTTGAAAACTCGGTTTCTGTTCAAACATGCAATGTGCCTGAGACCTTTGCAGAGTACTGAATATGAAGATGAGCACCTCACATGAGGTATTCGAAATGACTGAAGTGTGTCCTCGTGTACTCCACAGTTCATACTCCTCCAGACTGACTCAAACTCGCCAGAACTTAGTATTGAGAAATGAATCATGGTTCTCATCCTAATGATTGATTTCACAGGGCTCGGAGTATGAAGATGTCCATTCGAGATGATGACACAGTCCTCTGGCAACTGGATGAGAGCATACAAGAGCTGAAAATGTAAGACACATCACACATCCAAATATACATAAGTATATTTCTTCTTGTGTTTCTTTATACAGTATTTTAGTTGCACACAAACAGTGTTTTACCCTGACGAATACCATCCCTGTTGTGTAAACCCATTGCAGTGAAATCAAGAATCTCCAGGAAACATCGAAGACGTTCGAGAAGAATGAATCGGATCTTCTGAAACTCGTCCCACGTAAACTGAGGAAAAGCATCAAGTGGAACCTGGAGGTGCGTTTGCGCTTTTTTTTTGCTTGCATGTGCATGAAATGGAGCTGGTCGGACGCTTCAGGAAGTTCGGTGAGGTCAACACGTGGAATGTATTTAAACCTGCAGATGAAGAAGACACCTTCATGAAAGCCCACTCTCTCTCTTTCTTCCGTAGTGAACGGTTAATCCCAACCCACATGCAAGAACTGCAGACAGCTCAAGACGTCTGGACATAAATCTGGACAAAATATGATCTCAAATAAATAAGGATGAAACATCTGTCCATGTCTAATGTGCGATTTGTTTAAACGTTATCGGTGAAACAGCACAATACAGCATATCAAACATTTAAATAAACATCAGTAAATAATGAAAACTTAAATAATATTAGAAAGTAAAATCTGAAATAAAAAAGCTCTTGTTGCAGTGACGACTTCAGTCAGTGGCGTTTTAACCCTTACAGTCCTTAAAGATTCAATTTGAAACAAATTGTGTAAAGCTGTATTGGCTTTCCTATTCAGATTGCCATAAAAAAGGCAATTTTCCTACACGTTGATGAAAAACTAACATGTTGACATTGTCCAGATTAAAATGTTTACAGCTGCACTTAATGCACGTTCAGAAGATGTGCACACAGGAGCGCAAATGAATCGATGTCTCTTTGCAACCGTGTCAAAACCTGTGCACGCTCCGACACTAAGCAAGCTGGTCATAGCCGGTTTCGATTTTATGTTTCTGTTCATTTCACAACAACATCCATTGCAGAACCCGCAGAATAACCTGGGTTTAGCCGTGCAGGCCCTCGCTCGAACGCACCAACACAGGGCCGGCCCGAGGCATGAGCGAACTAAGCGGCTGCTTGGGGCCCCTGACCACCAGGGGGCCCCTCAATCGTTTATTTTATTTATTTATTTTTACAATTAAATAACTTAAACAAGTGATATAAATGAATGAACGAATGAATATGAATGAATAAATAAATGAATAATTCAAGACAAGAAAATTCAGATTTCCCGACAACTGCTGCTGTGTCTGCTAGCGTTGCGTGCGTTGACAATTAGCGCCGGTGCGCAAGTGCGCGTCACTGTAATAAATGGTAAGCCATGTAACAAAAAAGGATGTATCCTCTGGTGCCGAAAAGAGAAAGAAGAAAAGGACAGAAAATGAGAAAAATGAGCAAGATTAGCGGTAGCACAAAGTTTGCTCACGTCACTTCAGGTACCATGATCTTTTATAAGCCATCAACAGAGCTAACGTAAACGTCGCCGCCATCAAAAGTAAAATGTCTCGCATTATTAATATACATTTATCTAGGTGTAGTTCACGTATTGATTATATATATATATATATATAT
The DNA here is from genome assembly GCA_037178815.1 of Barbatula barbatula. Lineage (NCBI taxonomy): Eukaryota > Metazoa > Chordata > Actinopteri > Cypriniformes > Nemacheilidae > Barbatula > Barbatula barbatula. Next base: position 21,630,239 of record CM074087.1, read on the forward strand.
ATATATATATATATATATGTATATATATATATATAAAAAAAAGGTGAAAACAGCCGAAGGGGAACTTAACCTTCTCGGTGAAAGCGATGCCAGCTAGCATTGCTGTGTGTGTTGAAGTGAACGTAAGAAAATATGCCTATACCGTGGGGAGACTTCTGTGATGAAAATAGACTTCAATTTTATTAATATGGTGGCGAGTGTTGTAGCAGGGCTATCCTCATATTTATAGGCTGCAGTTATGCGATTTTGAGGTCATTGTTGTACAATTGTCATTGTTGAACCGCTTGCTGTTCTTATGTTTGCTTGCATTATTTAAGTATCTATTTTTTTGTAACATTCTGTGGTATTGTAAAGATGATTTAAGAATAATCCAGGCAACACGAGAGTAGTGAATCCGTAACTTTCTTTACTCAACTTTCTTCTTCTTTCGTGCGTCATTACGTCCGTAAGTCACGTCTCATCACGTGACAACAGCAAGCGTTATTTACGTATTTACAAACAGAATACACAAATAGTAATATTGCACATTTCTCATGAACACAACACATTCTATTTTTGATTATATTAATGTTTGTCTATTTTTGTTTTATTTTTAAGATTGCAAATTATTTATTTCATGTTTTGTGACAGTTTGTATTCAGAAGTTTAAGAGTAAAGTATTTTATTTAAGTATCGATTTTGTATTATTTATTTTGTATTAATACATAACCTCACTATATAAATTTATAATGTTACATTATAGCATGACATTTATGTCAATAATCTTCAAGCAAATGGTGACTCCGCGTGGTGGGAGGGGGGCCCCCAAATCAAATTCTGCTTAGGGCCCCCAAGAGGCACGGGCCGGCACTGCACCAACAGAAACTGTATGTAAAGTCTTTCCACAACCGGAAGGCCACAAATAGCAATCCTTATCGCAACTGTCACTTTTTACACTTATGTTTGTCACAGTGATGTGCACTACCGCCGCTGGCAGTTCACCATCGTCATTGCGCTTTACCACCGCAGGCCACCGTCACTGCCCTATTGTTAAGGTTATTTAGCGGCTTACTGTGTGCTGCTTAGGTATGCTAGCTTCTTACAGAGTTATTTGCTAGGTCGTTGTAGCTTGTTACTGTGGCATTTAATCGGGTTGCTATGTGTCTTAAGGTTATTAGGCTGTTTACTGTGTTGCTAAAGTACACTAGCTTCTAACTAGGGTACATCTGCTGGTCATTAGGTGTTGCTAGGGTGTTGTAGCTCGTAACTGGGACATTTCATCTGGTTGATAATGTGTAAGTATGTTGCTTAAGTATGTTAGCTTCTTGCCTATTTTGGCTGGGAATAAGTACTATGTCTACACTAGTTTTTGTTTTCAAATTGCTCTTTGTTCACACTAACGTTTTCAGTCGTTTTCCAAATGCTGCCCATCCACACTGAAACGTCTGAAAAACCTTACATTTTTCTGTAAGTCATTTCTGTCATGTGATTATTTAGATTCTTTCTGCATTATTATGTCACAGCAATGTGGAGCTTTGTACTGAAGGTCTGGGAACTTTGGCTGCTTTCTTTGACCACTGCTCGCCCCAGAGGCCCTATGACTGACAGGTAGCGATTATTTTTATTGTCGATTAATTAATAATAATTTTTCGATTAGTCGACTAATCTAACGATTTATTTTCCAATTAATCTAATGCTTCTTGTTGGATAATCGTATGAATTATTTGGTAAACTTTCCAGTAAAATAGTAAGTACATTTTTTTACCCTTAGTATTTTAAACTTTGAAAGTTTTTTGAAAGGTTAAATAATAACTATTTATTTAAAAAAAATACTAAAACATAAATACTGCCTAACAGTGCAAAACAGCCTGAAAGGCAACATGTATATTAAAGGAGCAAAGTCCTACAAAACACTTCCTAATGCACTGTAAAAAAACTGAAAGGCAACATATAGTTTAAAGACGTTACTTCAAATATTTACTAGCGGCCAAACATAAATACTGCCCAAGACAATGCAAAACATTGAAAATACCTGAAGGCAGAGGAGTTGCCAGGCCCTTTTTAGGAGAGCTAAAGTCCCCCTAAAGTTCTAGCTTAGCCCCCCTAAAATATTGTAAGTACAAGTCTGTACAAGCATTCAAGATCACTTTATAGTCCCCTTTAAAACTCTTATTATGAAAACGGCGGCAGGCTACGTTCTTTAGCGCATTCTTCAGTTCATAGCAGCACAGAGTGGATTGAACGTCATAAGCCGAGTACAAGGTGACATCTGCATCTTTGCCATTATTTGTTATGAATGCAGTTTACATAATATGATGCGGGAGCAATACAAGACCCTTTCTCATCCACTGTAAAACGTTTTGTCTGCATTCACCCCTCGTCACACTGTTAACTAGTTGTTTACGTCACCTCTAGCAAAATAAAATCATTTCACACCAATGGCGGCATACTTTACAAAACAAGCATGATGATGATGTTGCGCACAGATATGGTTCATTCATGATGATGTGCTGTTTTATTTTTCTGCACCTAGTTATTGAGAGCTGATGGTAGTTTCGAGAGCCCCGGAAAGACGACGGGCAGATAGAGTAACTGTAGTTCAGCCTGGTGCGGCTGCTGTGTTATTTATTGTTCTGAGTTCAGAAGACGAATATTTTTATTATTAATTTAAAATATATTGTGGATGTAATACATGAACACGCAGTCATGCACAGGAGTGACAGCTCTCATGATAATCAGATATGTGATAGATGCCGTGTTACCATGCAAATAATAATGTGATGGTCACCTGAATGTGGCGGGGCGCTAATGAGAAAAGTTCACGAATGAACCAGTTAATTTATTACTAAAATATCCGACTACGCCACCTGGGAGGGTTAAACCCAGGAACTAGAAGTAAACCCCACAAGTTTAAGATCACACAGATTCGTTCTCTTCATAAATTAAGGCAGCCGAGAACATGGGTATCTAGTATAAAAATAGTATTTATTAAATAACAATTGCATAAAAGACAAATATAAAAATATCTTGGAGCGGCTCAATTTGACGGTCCAAGCACGTCATAGCATACAAAAAGAAAAGTTAAACTCAAATGATTAAATAACCATAAACAAGAAAAATCATAAAATGAAAGTAAATGCACACACACAGGGCTGGGGTTACCCACTACAGTAAAGTTCGTCCGTACTGGTTGTAGCACAGCACACACCACTGTGACCTCGGATCACACACACGTCAAGTGTCACACGACACAGCAAACTTAAAGTAGCACCACCACCACTAGAGACCTTTCACCCGTGGGACCCCAGCTCCTGAAAGAAAAAGATAAATAAACAAACAAGACACATTCCATAAATATATAACGAAATCAAAATCACGAAACAAACCAAATTCTCAATTTAAATAAGAAAAAGATGATCAGAAATGGTATAACACAAAACCATTCAAAGCCTCCCTTGCCACTCAACCAAACAAGGTGGGCACCGACAGCCTTCCACACCCAGAATACCCAACAGCGATAGCTTAAGCGACCGAGGACGCAGAGTGCTCAATAGCAATAGCGTTAATGTAGCTCTAGCGGCAGAACCGCAGCACACAATGTGCAGGAGTAGTAGCTTTAACAGCAGAAATCACGGAGTGTTCAATAGCAATAGCGTTAACGTGGCTTTAGCGGCAGAAACCGCAGCACACAATGTGCAGGAGTAGTAGCTTTAACAGCAGAAATCATGAAGTGTTCAATAGCAATAGCGGTAACGTAGCTTTAGCGGCAGAAACCGCAGCACACAATGTGCAGGAGTAGTAGCTTTAACAGCAGAAATCATGAAGTGTTCAATAGCAATAGCGTTAACGTAGCTTTAGCGGCAGAAACCGCAGCACACAATGTGCAGGAGTAGTAGCTTTAACAGCAGAAATCACGAAGTGTTCAATAGCAATAGCGTTAACGTAGCTTTAGCGGCAGAAACCGCAGCACACAATGTGCAGGAGTAGTAGCTTTAACAGCAGAAATCATGAAGTGTTCAATAGCAATAGCGTTAACGTAGCTTTAGCGGCTGCGTTGCGACCAGGCAGTAGCAATAACCAGCAACGAGAGCAGGAGACAAACAAGAGGCGAAAAAGGAGGATCCTATAACAAGAATACACATCGTTATTAAAAATAACCATTACCCGCTAGGGCTTCTCCCAAAGCATCCCGTGGTAAACTTACCAAACCTCGGTGAATTAACTATACCCAGTTCAAGCCAGGACACACAGTCTTCACTCGACCCGTTGCTAAACTGGAGTACAGGGACTACACATTATTTAAACCCCCCGCCAACGGTAGCCTCGAGTTAACCATAAAATATGCTTACATACCTGAATTTAAAGCAGTCAATAAATCCACTATATCAATGTACGAGGACTCCCGACGAAAAGGACAGGCTGGGATGCAACACAGAAATTGTCAAGAAACTAGGAATGGTTATTAAGAAAAGAAACGCTGCGACATGCTACATGCTACATGCTTAACCGCACATACCTGTAACTACCGCGCACACACACACCCACAGGGAAACTTCCGGATATGACGCATACCAGGCTGGTACCAACCAACAACTAAATAGCCAGCACTGGTCGCTGATTGGCTATCCAAAATGTCAATCACCACACCTTCACTTGCCCGTACTGTCACATTTAGAAAAATCTCCCCCGGGGGGGGGGTATTTTGAAAAAGGAAAATTTACGTGTGAAAGGTTCGTCTCCCCCCTCCCTACCTGTACTTTCATTAGCTGTGAATTAGTGTGAATATGAAGCGGTCTGTAGCCAGGGCCGGATTAACCATATGGGCAATTGGGCAATTGCCCAGGGGCCCCCGACCTCTAAAGGGCCCCGCGGGCGGTAACACCAATCAACGTGCACTGAGCCGTTCGCGTGACGGCAAGCGCTACGACACAACTCAAAAAATGCAAACATGGAGGAGCTAAGTGGGAGCGCTAATCGGAAATTTAAAAGGGAGAAGGATATCAGGAACGCAGAAAATTTAAAATATATACCGAAAATAGGCAATTTCTTTACGCTAGTAAACGTTAGCAACTAGTCTGCTAAGGCACCATCCGTCAACGAGGACAGCTCAGCTAGCCAGAACATTTCTTCACTGCTGGCTCGAGCTAATGTTCACAGCCCCGAGAGCGAAGAGCCCCCAGCAGCATCTTCAACCTACGACCCGGATTCTGCTGCGAGTGCGATCAGTGAGGGAAGCGGTGATGGGTCTCGAGTCTAACCGCCATCTGAACCGCTCGTCGAGTCTATGCTCTACAAAAATGCTCGTGTAAAATGTGTTTGCCAAATGAAATCAAGCATTTCAAATTTAAACATGCTCTTCCCCATTATTTAGGATTCAAATTGTGTATTTTGACAGATTATTTTGCAATTATATTGCACTAAAATGTTTTACCCTTGCCTGTCTTGTTGAACTGTGATGTGACAGGTTGTTTTCTGTTTTAAAACAAGTTCAAAAGAGTTTAGGAGCAGATGATACTGCATTTGATACATTTTTTCATTGAAAATGCTGTTAATTTTGTTTGTTTATTGTTGTTGCGAGAAAACGTCTCGGTTACGTATGTAACCTCCGTTCCCTGATGGAGGGAACGAGACGTTGTGTCGACAGAATGGGGTTTGACTTGAGAACCTACCTTCTCTGACTGACTTGAACAGGCCAATGAAAATTGGCGAATGAAATTTGCATGCCGGACTCCGCCCCCGGATATTCGGGTATAAGAGGGAGCCGGCGTGCCGCATTCATTCACCTTTTGTGCTGAGGAGCCTGAGGATCTTGCCCCGACTGCTGCAGCGGGCGGCCAGCGTTGTGGCATGAAGGACACAACGTCTCGTTCCCTCCATCAGGGAACGGAGGTTACATACGTAACCGAGACGTTCCCTTTCTGTCGGTCTCTCGACGTTGTGTCGACAGAATGGGGTTCCTCGGAAAACGCCACAGCGCTGTGCCGCGTCACAATTCCTCGCGAAGCGACGCTGACTGGCCTGGGCGTGTCAGACGTGAGCGCTTAGCATGAATTGCAACCTTCCAGCGGAAGGGAAGGAGTCCAGAGCTTTCAAAAAAGATGGGAGCCCCTTCCACCGGCCGTCACGGACGGCGGCCTAGTTCTCTTAACAGCGAGAAGCCGCCCGGCACCGTAAGGCCACTGGGAAGCGTCATTCCCCCCTGAGGGAACGCGCTACGGAGACCACTTCCTACCGCAGAGAGGAGCTTTAGTGGAGATTCACACACGGTCTCACCGGATAGGGGAGAGCACGTGGGAGACATGCAGACACGAGATGGTGTCGCGAGCAGGTGAAGTACACCTGGGAGAGGTCATGGGCCATCGATTGAGAGCCATTCATGAGAAGACAACAGACGGAACCGCCCTGTGGGGGGTTACTACGTGTGGAGCACTAGGCCTTGTTTGAGTCACTGCTAGAGCTCAGAAACAGGCCAAGGGAGGCAGGGCTGCTCCGCCGAGCCCGCCGCCGAGGAGTGCTTAGTGATGGATGGAATGCCTACTCTTCGCCCACGTGGGGGGAAGAGGGGAGGCTGGATAGCACCACGTCTCACCTATGGAGGAGTGCTATCGCAGGCGTACGCCCACCAGCTGCCGGACTTACCTTGCGGTGTCTCGTAAGACTCTGGCAGATACCGGTTCCACGCGGAGGCTGTAGAACCTCGCGAAGGTGCTGGGCGTAGCCCCACCCCGCAGCTCTACATATGTCTGCCAGAGGGGCGCTCTGAGCCAGTGCCCACGAGGAGGCCACACCCCTGGTGGAGTGTGCCCTCACTGCAAACGGGCACGGGAGATCCTGTGATCGGTAAGCCGTTGATGGCGTCCACGATCCAGTGCGCCAACCTCTGTTTGGAGACAGCCCTCCCCTTGTGCTGACCTCCAAAACAGACAAAGAGCTGGTCAGAGCTCCTGAAGCTCTGCGTGCGGTCCAGGCAGAGGCGCAGCGCGCGCACTGGACACAACACGGAAGGGGTTGGGTCTTCCTCCCCAGAAGGGAGCGCCTGCAGGTTCACCACCTGGTCCCGAAATGGAGTGGTGGGAACTTTGGGCACGTAGCCAGGCAGGGGTCTCAGGATAACGTGAGATTGACCAGGCCCGAACTCTAGGCAATCCGTGGCCACGGAAAATGCATGTAGGTCCCCTACCCTCTTGGCGAGCGCCACTAGGAGAGCCGTCTTCATCGAGAGATGAGAAAGAGCGGCATCTCCGAGGGGCTCGACGGGGGGCCTCTGGAGGCCCGCCAGGACCACATTGAGGTCCCAAGAGGGAACGGAGCGCGGACGGGCTGAATTCAGCCTCCTCGCGCCCCTCAGGAACCTAATGACCAGGTCGTGCTGTCCCAGCGACTTCCCACTAACTGGTCCGTGATGAGCGGCAATTGCGGCTACATACACTTTCAGCGTGGAAGGGGAGAGATTGCTCTCGAGTCTCGACTGCAGGAAGGACAGCACGCTCCCGATCGAGCATATCCGTGGGTCTTCTCCACGAGAAGAACACCAGGACGAGAAGAGGCGCCACTTCAATGCGAATAACCGGCTCTTGGCCAGGGCCCTAGCCTGAGTAATGGTTTCCACCACAGCTGGGGGTAGACCACTCAGGATCTCCTCGTCCCGTCCAGGAGCCAGACATGGAGGTTCCAGAGGTCTGGTCTCGGATGCCACAACGTGCCCTTCCCCTGAGAAAGAAGGTCGTTCGTCAGGGGAATCGGCCAGGGGGAGTTGTCGTCAGGAGCATTAGCTCCGAGAACCAAGTCCGGTTGGGCCAGTAAGGCGCAACTAGTAGCACTTGATGCTCCTCTTCCCTGACCTTGCACAGGACCTGTGCAATGAGGCTCACTGGGGGGAAGGCGTACTTCCGCTTGTCCCGCGGCCAGCTGTGCGCCAAGGCATCCGTGCTGAGGGGAGCCTCGGTCAGGGAGTACCAAAGCGGGCAATGGGTGGTGTCCAGGGAGGCGAACAGGTCCACCTGTGCCTGCCCGAACTGCACCCAAATGAGCTGGACTGCGCGGGGGTGGAGCCGCCACTCTCCGCGGGGCGTCGACTGATGAGAGAGCGCATCGGTTGTCTGGTTCAGGTCGCCCGGGATGTGCGTGGCTAACAGAGACTTCGTCACCTGCTGGCTCCACAGGAGGAGGCGTCGGGCGAGTTGCGATAGCTGCCGTGAACGAATACCACCCTGTCGGTTGATATATGCCACGGCAGTCGTGCTGTCCGACCGGACCAGCACGTGCTTGTCCTGCACGAGGGGAAGGAACCTCCTCAGTGCAAGCAGCACCGCCAACAACTCTAGGCGATTGATATGCCAGCGCAGGCGGGGGCCCGTCCAGAGACCCGACACTGCGTGCCCGTTGCACACAGCACCCCAACCCTGCAGGGAGGCGTCGGTCGTCACCACGACGCGCCTCGAAACCTGCCCAAGAGGGACCCCTGTCCGCAGAAAGGTCATTGAAGACCATGGGGTTAGGGTGCGCCGGCAGAAGGGCGTGATCGCGACGCGCCTGTTGCCGGTGTGCCACGCACTCCAAGGAACTCTGCTCTGTAGCCAGTGCTGAAGTTCCTCAGGCAGGTCAGCACTGACTGGGCACGCTCGGAAGAAAGACGTGCAGTCATGGAGACAGAGTCGAGTTCCATACCGAGGAAGAGGATGCTCTGCACAGGGGAGAGCTTGCTCTTCTCTCGGTTGACCTGTAACCCCGAATGGTCTAGGTGCCGGAGCACCAGGTCCCTGTGTGTACACAACAGATCTCGCGAGTGCGCCAAGATGAGCCAGTCGTCGAGATAGTTGAGTATGCGCACCCCCTGCTCCCTGAGGGGAGTGAGGGCGGCCTCCACGACCTTCGTAAAGACTCGAGGAGACAGGGACAGACCAAATGGGAGGATGAGGTACTGATATGCCTGTCCCTCGAAAGCGAACCGTAGGAACGGCCGGTGACGAGGGAGGATGGACACATGGAAGTACGCGTCCTTCAGGTCGATCGCCATGAACCAATCCTGACGCCTGACGGACGTCAGAATGCGCTTCTGCGTTAGCATCCTGAACGGCAGCTTGTGTAGGTGCTTGTTCAGGGTACGCAGGTCCAAGATGGGGCGCAACCCGCCACTTTTCTTGGGGACAATGAAATACGGGCTGTAAAACCCGGAGTACATCTCGGCCAGAGGGACGAGCTCGACCGCCCCCTTCGCCAGAAGGGTAGCGACCTCGGCCCGAAGCACGGGAGCATCTACTCCCACTGATGTGAAGAGGATGCCCCGAAACTTGGGTGGGCGCTTGGCGAACTGAATCGCATAGCCGAGACGGATCGTTCTCTCTAGCCACCGTGCTGGTCTGGGAAGAGCCAACCAGGCTCCCAGGGACCGAGACAGGGGGACCAAAGGTTCGATCTGATTCATTGCCCCTGTGGGGGGTGGTTCGATGGCTGGCAGTACGGCTCCCTCGACGCGGGGGGGACCCCGGGGAGGAGAGCGGCTCTGCCGAGGTGCCTGTCGGGCGATATCGCGGCATACCGCACCGTCTGACTGAGGGTGCTGGTGGCCACTGAGAGTATACCCAACCGTGTGTCTCGCCGAAACACAACGTGGGGTTGCCGGGCACCGTCCTGCGGAGGGTGAGAGCGGCTGTGAAAAAGACCCAGGGAGAGAGACAGCTCTTTTCGTGAGAATGTGGGCACCAGGCCCTGAAAAGGGCCCAGCTGGTGTTGCTGGGACGGGGCAGGTACCGTCCCAGTCCGACCCTCTAGCGATGTAGTTGCCAGGGTCGGGCCCGGTGACCTCGATCTCCCTGGGTTCACCCCGTCAGGAACGCTTCTGCTTCCGCGGAGGTTGGTGACGGGATGGTGCTCTCCTCTTCGACGTCCTTCTCCGGGAGGCCGCCTGTACAGGGGGCGCTGGGGCCGGAGTCTGAGTCGGAAAGGGGCGGGGCTGCTGGGAAGCAGACGCCGCGCGGGACCTCGAAGGACGATAGGCGGCCGGGTCGCGGCGGGGCAGGATATGCTTAATCGCCTCCGTCTGCTTCTTTACCGTCGAGAACTGCTGAGAGAAGTCCTCGACCGTATCACCAAACAGCCCACCCTGCGCGATGGGGGCGTCGAGAAAGCGAACCTTCTCAGCGTCCCGCATCTGCGCAAGGTTCAACCAGAGGTGTCTCTCCTGGACCACTAATGTGGACATCGTACGACCCAGGGCTCGCGCCTTCACCTTCGTCGCCCGAAGAGCGAGGTCAGTGGCAGTGCGGAGTTCCTGCATAATCCCTGGATCGGACTTTCCCTCGTGTAACTCCTTCAACGCCTTGGCCTGATGGACCTGCAGGATGGCCATAGCGTGAAGAGCCGAGGCAGCTTGACCCGCAGCGTTGTAAGCCTTCGACACCAGCGATGCCGAAAACTTACAAGCCTTGGAAGGGAGCCTTGGTCGATCTCTCCAGGTGGCAGCTGTCTGCAGGCACAGGTGCACCGCGACTGCACGTTCCACCTGAGGGATGTCGACGTAGCCCTTAGCTGCCCCGTCATCGAGGGAAGTCAGGGCGACCGAGCTAGTCTGACGTGCACGCGCCGAGAAGGGGGCGTTCCAGGTCCGACTGAGCTCCTCATGCACTTCCGGGAAGAATGGTACCGGCGCCGACCGTGGCTTAGAGTCACGGCCGGTCCCCAGATACCACGTGTCCAACCTCGAGCGTTGGGGAAGAGGCGGTGCGGTGCACTGCAGCCCAATACTCGCGGCGGCCCGGGAAAGCATGGTTGACATCTCGACGTCCGCTTCATCCTGAGCTCGACCCCCCGGAGGGGGAAGCTCTAAGGACTCGTGGGGGTCGGATGCCAAGAGGTCGCCCTCCGATGCTGCGAGCGACATCTCATCGTCGTCATGCCCCGTGTCCGAGTACGTGACGGAGGAACAAGGCGGCGTACCGCCTTTTCCGGGACGGTCAGACGAGCGAGGCGGGGCGTGAACGGTCCGCGAGCCGATGGCTGACGGATTGAGGCTCACGGTAATTCCCCGATCACCCCCGGTGCTCGCCGAAGCAGAAGGCAGGGCTGATGCCACTGCTGCCGCAGAACGGGAAGCACTCGAGGTGGCGGCTGATTCTCGGAAGAACGCAGCTACCCGTGACCGCAACGTCTGAATTACCATCCGCCCGCAGTGCGGGCAAGATGTATCCACAAACGCTGCCTCAGCGTGCTGGGGTCCCAGACACACGAGGCAGACATCGTGTCCGTCCCCTTCCTCTATGAGTGCGCTGCACCCACGAGCACAGCGGGACATGCCGCGCTGAAGAAATATTAAGCCCTGAAAAGGGCTCGCTCTTTAGAGAGATGCCTTGGAAGTTGCCGAGAGGCCCAGGGGAAGTCACAGGAAAAGGGACAGTCCGCTGCACCACGTCGTAAGACCATCAACACGTAGAATGTATCTGCAGAGTCGTCAGCATCAGGATGCGAAGGCTCCGAAGAACAAAAGGTGAATGAATGCGGCACGCCGGCTCCCTTTTATACCCGGATATCCGGGGGCGGAGTCCGGCATGCAAATTTCATTCGCCAATTTTCATTGGCCTGTTCAAGTCAGTCAGAGAAGGTAGGTTCTCAAGTCAAACCCCATTCTGTCGACACAACGTCGAGAGACCGACAGAAAGGGAACAGCAGATTTCAAAATATTTATATTGCGCTATAACTTGATAGTCCTATTGCATTCTGAGGTGACAGGGTGATTTCTGTTTAAAATGAGCTGAGGACCAAAATGCTACTTGATTCTAGGAGATGGATTCGATGGATTTTTGTTTGTGTCTTGTCTGTGAACTTCCTCTGTGATGCCGCTATAAATTCTATGCATTTGTGTTTGGAGCAGTGTTGTTATATAAATATTGGATGCTTTGAAAGTCGTTGCTTATTTATTTTTTGTGACTATGTAGTGGGTCAATTTTGCCAGATTATACTGATGCCGATGTGTTTTGTTTTCATAACATAATGACTGAGGGGTCTTGACAAGAGAACATAGTGGTGCATTTGTAGTTCGAAGAACATTTGCACATCTTTACATCAAAATGCATTTGATGTCAGTTAGTTTTTGAAATATTGAGTATATTGACTGTATTACTGTAATTTATTCTGTATTTTGCCAGATTATGGTGATCCTGGGGTTGTGATGATGGGGCTCTTGAATATTGTTGCCCAGGGTACAGTGAAGTGTTAATCTGGCCCTGTCTGTAGCTGATTATTTTAACAGACAGAGTGACAAATTAACAGAATGATTCTTTAACATTCAAGGTCATTATGATTACTAAAAAACGGTGCGATGCAATTTGTTTGTCTAAACCGAACGGGAAAAAGGGGCGGGACGCAATAATCAATCACAAAACACAGCTAATCAAACTGTTTTTGTCTGTCCACATACCACTGCATTTGGAGAGTGCACATGCAGAGAGATGCGTCCTGTTCAGTGACTTCAGTGATGCCTCGCCAGACGCTATGCTAGAATTTCAGAATCTAAACATATGTAATCAAATTTATATAACCTGTAATTCTTCATGTTTGGTGATTAATATTCATGAGGTGCAGAACTTGCATTGAATCGGTGTGTGGGCGGAGCTGTCAGCCGCAACATTTTTTATTTTCTAAAATAGAAACTGCCATTACTTGTCGCACAGCCCTGTCGTGGCTGGTCAGGACAAAAGCTCTGATTAACATGGAAAAGATTCCATTTGTCGCAATGTTGCATTGCGTTTGGTTAGGACACGGTGTAAGGCTAGTAATTAGGTGTTGCTAGGGTGTTGTAGCGCGTTACTAGGGTACTTCATCTGCGTTGTGCGTTCAGTGAAATTAGTTAACATAATAAACATTTATCATTATAAACATAAAAAAATAACATTATGAATCTTAAAATAGGCTAAATAATAATTTAGTATTAAGCAAGTAGGGGGCGTCCTTGTCCCTGAGTCAAGCCTAGAGCTGACCGCATACCTTGTTCACCCTCCTCCTGGAGGATTGTAACCTGGGTTCTCAAGTGGTGGGGGGATTAGTGAGTGGGTCATCTTGACGCTCTATGAGGCCAGCAAGGGTCCTTCCGCTTAATCCATATCCACTAGCTGCTTTTTTCGGCTACTTCAGAGACTGATCTAATTGTCTGTCGCAGAGCCTGTCCATGGATGCCAAGATCTTTCCGCAGTCTGATGGTGGACGAAGCTACAAAACCTCTGCATCCCACTTCAACCGGATAGACTTTAGCTTTCCATCCTCGTTGTTGAGCATCTTCTGCCAATTCTATGCACCGCAGTTTCTTACGCTCATAGGCCTCTTCTGTTGAATTCTCCCATGGGACTGTGAGCTCTATGATGTAAATAGACTTCAATGAAAGGGACCAGAGTACCAAGTCTGGCCTAAGGGTGGTAGCTGCAATCTCAGATGGAAAGATTAGTTGCTGGCTAATATCGACTAGCATCTTCCAGTCCCGGGCCATGGCTAGTTGTCCAGCTTCTGGTTTGGTAGGGGGATCGTTGGGTTTTTTCTATCTCTCTCGGATGAAGGTTGGGGCCGTGATGGAATTGGTTGCTCTCAGGGGCAAGGAGTTGGTGGTATTCCTCTGTTTAAACTTGCCAGACTCTTGAGGACCTGGTTGTGCCTCCAGGAGTAGCGACCTTGTGTAAGTCTGGTCTTACAACCGGTCAACTGTGTTAGAGAGACACTGGAATTGGGCAGAGGGCACAGGTTGGGTTCACGGCATACCACTGGTGGAGTTTTTTTAGAGATGGGAGGACATCATAGGTGGCTCTGATGATGAAGCTGATGTTGCTCGCCTCCATTTGCCAGAGCTTCCTCCAGCTGAGCTTTCTCCTCTCCAGGCCTTCCCACCTCATCCATTGTCCCTGCTTGGCAAGAGAGACAGCCTTTCCACTTCTTTTCGCCTCCTCCTGACAGCGCACCTCCTCGACCACCATTTTCCTCCTCTCTGATGTTGAGGCCTTACGCCAAGTTGGCTTACTTGCCGTAAGGCCAAAGCCTCCTTTTGCCAGCTGGGCCCATTTGATGTTCTCCTGCAATTTTCCAAGTTACCCCCTGGTACATGCTGCAGTAGTTGTCTCAATGGTCATATAATCCATGTATGCTCAGATTGGTGGAAGGCAGATCCCGTTCTTAGTTCACTCGCCACCCACCACACATCTTGAGGCCCTGATGATGACCTCCATGGCCATGGGTGGCATTTAACTATCGAGTTCGGGTAGTTTGAGTACCTACATCATCAAACTATTCACAGAAATTTTAAACAAGCAGATTTAAGTAACAACTACACAACAAAACAGCCGTACCTTAGTGAAGTGCTAAACGGCGTCCACCTGGCGCTGCATCAAATCTATTAACTGTTTTTAAAATTCACACGTTCCTGAATTTTCATGAATTTGTTACTGTCGCAACTGCTTTGGATCTCCTCCATGGACGTTGGGGACCACTGTAGTTGTTCTTTTCGCACAAGTCGACAGTGAACTCCCAAAGCTGCTGGAAGTGGTGATCAGTTCTCATTGCTAAAAGAGCAGAAATTGTGGTAGATGCTAGGCTTTTTACACTAGCAAAATGCAATGTGGATGACTGTAGCGCTATGGACAGTATATTGCACTGTGTTAGAACATGCATACAAGGGAACAAAAAGCAAAAGTCGGCCACTGATGTCAGCAGACTACTTGGCTGTCCCCCGATTCGCACATCGTTTTCAGAAATTTCAGTAAGAGTGTCAACGATAGTCTCAAAGTTATCAAGTATGGCCTTGAGAGCCTCTGCACGACAGCTCCATCTTGTGTCGCTGAGAGATGTGTAACTTTTACCCGCAAAGTCGCTGTTCTGATCTCGCAAAGTCTCAAAAACAGCATGCCGTTTTGCTGACCTCTCGATAAAGATATAGAGAGATTGGACATTAGTCAGCATGTGTCTCACGGCTGTGTTGGTGCGACAGACATCCACAATGCAGAAGTTGAGTATATGCGAGTGACAGTGGACATACATTGCCAGCGGACTTTCGCTTAAAATGCACATTGCGCTCTCAAATTGGAGATGTCAAGATTGAAACTTGTCAATACATTCTTTAATAGAATGGCTTAAGATTCACCATCAGTTTTGTCTGTACGACAAAATCCAATGAATGATTCATGGACAGCGAGGTCTCCGTCGACACATCTTAAAACCACTGCAACTTGTTCATGTCTACTTATATCTTGCGTTTCATCCGCGATAAGTGAAAAAAGTTTAGCTTCGTGCACTCTTTGAATAATGTCGCTTTTTACCTGGATGGCCATTATATTGATCAACTAATTTTGGTGCTTGCTATGTACATAATTAAATGATCTCTCTCTCTTCTTAAATAACAAATCAATTCCAGCCATTCATAAATCCCATACCATTCTTTTCTGAGCTTTTTACCGTCAGTCACTGCAAATGAAATAACTGGTTGATACGGCCCGATATCAATAAAGTTGGTAGACATTTTTGGTCCGTGAACTGGATCTCGCTCAGGACGCGCGCTGTCTGTCGAGGCCTGGCTAACGGCTGCAATTTGCAACTGACCTGACGGCTCACATTGGAGATTCTCATTTTCAAATCTGCTCTGTAGCCTGCTTGTCTGCTCGGTTACATGTCCTTCATACTGGTATTCTCCAAGCAACTAGAGAATCCAGGAATGCCAGCCTTCTGTACGGATGTATCAATGTGCCTGTTTTTCTCCAGGTAGGTGGACGACCTCTGTGCTATCACGCTGAAAACGATTTTTCCCTCAACGTTGAGAAGACAGATTGGCCGGAATTGATTTATGTCTGTCGTGTCCTTCTCCTTGGGAATTAGCACCTCTCCAGCCCTTCGCCACGCAAAAGTATTATTCGCTTCTGCCACACTATCCTCATTAGCCTCCAAAGACAGTGTAGAATATCTGGTGCATTCTTGTAGAGCTTATACGGTACTCCATTCAGCACGGGTTGATGCTGATCTTCCACGTTGTACTTGTACTCTCTACTTCCATTTTGTTGGGCCAGTCTCAAGGTTGAATTCAGTAGGTTGAACAGGTGGGATATCGTGTGGGATAACTATCTGTTTGTGCCTTTTCGTGTCATGGTGCACATTTTCAAGATGTTCTTCCAGTTCCTGCTTTGGAATTTTCAGGATTCCGCTTTTTTCCTTGTTTACGAGGGCTTTAACTAACTTGAAGAGGTTTTTGTAGAACCATGTTCTTGTGTGTTCCTTCTTCTTGCGAAGTTTCCTCAAATTCTCTGCTCTTCGCAAGGTTGCCAATCGACACTTGATATCCCCTGCCTTCTTCCACTGCCTTCTCTCTCTGACCAGCCTTTCGATCTCTTGCTGCCTCCTGGATTTGCCGGGTGCTGGTGTTTCTTTGATGCTTCTCCTTGTGTTCACTCCAAAGTGCTCTTCTCCATAGTGGTAGATGATGTCGTCCATCCTTTCCAGCTTTCTCTCTGCTGTGCCCTCTTGTTTTTCCAGGATTTTTGTCAGGTCGTTCTTGACTGTTTCCCACTCTCTTTTCAACAGCTTTGGGCCACTTCACACTCTGTCTGTGCCCTTTGATCTTTTCCTCCTTAGGAGGTCTCTGTGGTTGGGTGAGTTCCTCCACCAGCATGTCTGTGCTTGTATTATCCTCTCCAGTGACTGGGGTGCTGATGCTCCGCGAACTTTGGTTTTTATCCTGTCGCTGTGCTTCAATCGACTGACTTGACTGGTTGCTTTGTAAGAAGTACTCGTCAATGCGAGGCCCTTGTCTCTGCTCTCTCAAGCACCCTCTCTTTCCTTGGTGGATCCTCAGCCCCCTGAATGATGTTAGTTTCACCCAGCCACAGGTGCACACTTGAAGTGAGTGTCCTGCTGCTACCGTGGTTGTCTCATGTGCCGTGTTCTTACTCGAGTCATATCCGTTCATGGGTCTGTAACTGTGGTATCAGTCATCAGTCATGGTCTGTTTGAATACTGGATTCTGATTGGCTGGAAGGTGTGCATTACAACTGTTTATTACACCGCTTGTTGGAGTGCTTGATTCTGATTGGCCAGTTACCACATCTGCAGGCTCATTATTCCCAGATAACAACACCTCAAAATTAACACCACACAGTAACCCTGTTTTTGACAAATTAAATATAAATATGTATTTAAATCCCATACATGACATTATATTTACAAATGATTAAACCAATTTGTCTGTTTGTGACATATGAAAGTTTTTTCTTACTTTAAAATCGAAACTCAACGGCTTTTCCTCACAGAAGGTCTGCATTCGGTAATAATGAGCTAATCAAATATTTCAAATTCACATCCAGCTTTTTTCTGCGCGAGTTACAAGTACAACGAACGAGCACAAGACAATAGACATGAGGGCATTAAATAGGGAAACTAACAGAGGATAATTAACAAGGGACAGGTGTGGGGAATGAAACACTCAGGGGAAGCTAACAAGGAAATGAGAGGGGCGGGGCCAGAGACGAGACCGGAGAGAACGCATATTATGTCATAACTGACAATAATATGTTTCTCTCCACACAAAACACGTGGACCTGTCATGATCCTGCCACTAGACTAGGAAATCAAGACACGAGAAGGCAGGATCATGAAACGTACAGCGCATATGAGAACATTCATAGAACGAAGAGCAACACAAGAGCAGCAGCAAAACAAAGAGAGTTGGAGTGGGAGAAAATTGCTTTAAGTGTCAATGCGTAAGTTTAATTGTCAATCACTTTTAGATTAATTTTGTTGATACAGCAAAATGTGAATATCTCTGTCTCTCTCTCTCTCTATATATATATATACATATATATTTATTTATACTGTATACATATATTAATCCACATTTATGTTGTGGATGGACTTCTGATTGACATAATCGGCCTCATTTTGGAAAGGAGCGATGAAGGGAATATGGGTGCCATCAATGCACTCAATCACATTGGGAAATCCTAAAGGGTATTTCAATTACTAACCCTAACCCTAACTTAACACAAATGTACACAAAGTGCTTGAGAGCGATGCACACTTTTCTTACTGCTCTTCATACAGTTGCCTTGGTAATGTGTTCTGCATCCCCGGTGTTATAAAGAAAGCTTCCATTAGCAAAGAAACGTGAAGCCATACAAAGAATCTGCTCAGATGTAAGAGCGCGACCCCGACGAGTGAGGTTTGTGATGTAAGGATGAAGCAGATTGTGGATATATTTAATGGACTGTAAAGAAAAACGGTATCGCTCAAATAAGATCTTGTGCGCGATTAAGGAAAACGAATGAAAAAACAAACGGCGTAGGCAGTTTCAACACCGCATCGCGTTTCTAAAAGGGGGCGGAGATTGTATCAAACCTCGGGTTTGTGGAATAAAACCTGCTCCCGACCAGGTTAGGTTCACAGAGTAGGTTACTAGTATAAGATACCTCGATTTCTGAAACGGACAAGTTACCCTGCGGTCACAGGTTTGACACACCTCACGTTCTGAAACGGTCGACTGCCGGCCACACAAACATAAAACAAACAACAGAAACTCCTGCTCTGGTCCTCTCTCGCCCTTCCCTGTTGTTGCTCGTCTCTTATGCTTTGGGAGATGAGAGATGCGAGAGACCGGTACGGTACGATGCGAGAGATCTGGTAACACAAAAAAGTTTTGTATCATAGTTTAACTAATAGTTTAAATTTTCTGAATAGTTTGAATTCCAATAGTCACATCTATTTTCAGTGACCATGTTAACAGATTCAAGCATCTTCACAGCACACGAGAGCAGCTCATGCTTGTGACACAGGAGCAACAGGAGTAAGCACTTCTTACACTGCTTGACCTCAATTAAAGTGAGTTCATTGTTCATGGATAAAATGGACATAGGTTGACAAGAAAAGTAACAATTTTACAAGAAAAGTAACTGATGTAGCTGATGTCCAATGTGTTGTAAAGAGTCACCAAGACTCAACTGCTGTCAGAAGGTTGTTGGCCAGACAACATTAGCATTTAAAATAAGGCTGGGTATCGACTCCGATGTTCCAATTCACAAGCTCTTGATTGTCAATGATTATAGATTAATTACAAATCCTATAGACATTTCTAAAAAAAGATCAGTAAACATCAGGTTTCAACGGTGAATTAAAAAATGAAACGAAGATCCACAAACCTGTATATTAAACTGTAAACATTTACATTGAGTCATTTAGCAGACGCTTTTATCCAAAGCGAGTTCAGGGAGCAATAAGCGATATGTCATAAAAGAGCAATAGTACAATAGGTGCTAATACAAAGTTCCCTTTCTGTCGGTCTCTCGACGTTGTGTCGACAGAATTTATTTGACTTGAGAACCTATCATCTCTGACTGACTTGAACAGGCCAATGAAAATTGGCGAATTAAATTTGCATGCCGGACTCCGCCCCCGGATATCCGGGTATAAAAGGGAGCCGGCGTGCCGCATTCATTCACCTTTTGTTCTTCGGAGCCTTCGCATCCTGATGCTGACGACTTCGCAGATACTCTCTACGTGTTGCTGGTCTTACGACGTGGTGCAGCGGACTGTCCCTTCTCCTGTGACTTCCCCTGGGCGTCTCGGCAACTTCCAAAGCGTCTCTCTAAAGAGCAGCGGGCCCTTTTCAGGGCCTGGTATAATTTCTTCAGCGCGGCATGTCCCGCTGTGGTCGTGGGTGCGGCGCACTCATCGAGGAAGGGGACAGACACGATATCTGCCTCAAGTGTCTGGGACTCCAGCACGCTGAGGCAGCATTTGTGGATGCATCTTGCCCGCACTGCGGGCGGATGGTGATTCAGACGTTGCGGTCACGGGTAGCTGTGTTCTTCCGAGAATCAGCCGCCACCTCGAGTGCTTCCCGTACTGCGGCAGCAGCGGCATCAGCCCTGCCGTCCGCTTCGGCGAGCACCGAGGGTGATCGGGGAATTACCGTGAGCCTCAATCCGTCAGCCACCGGCTCGCGGACCGTTCACGCCCCGGCTCGCTCGTCTGACCGTCCCGGAAGAGGCGGTACGCCGCCTTGTTCCTCCGTCACGTACTCGGACACGGGGCGTGACGATGATGAAATGTCGCTTGCAGCATCGGAGGGCGACCTCTTGGCATCCGACCCCGACGATTCCTTGGAGCTTCCTCCTCCGGGGGGTCGAGCTCAGGATGAAGCGGACGTCGAGATGTCAGCCATGCTTTCCCGGGCCGCCGCGAGTATTGGGCTGCAGTGCACCGCACCGCCTCTTCCCCAACGCTCGCGGTTGGATTCGTGGTATCTTGGGGCCGGCCGTGACTCTAAGCCACGGTCGGCACCGGTACCATTCTTCCCGGAAGTGCATGAGGAGCTCAGTCGGACCTGGAACGCCCCCTTCTCGGCGCGTGCACGTCAGACTAGCTCGGTCGCCCTGACTTCCCTCGATGACGGGGCAGCTAAGGGCTATGTCGACATCCCTCAGGTGGAACGTGCAGTCGCGGTGCACCTGTGCCCGCAGACAGCAGCCACCTGGAGAGATCGACCAAGGCTCCCTTCCAAGGCTAGTAAGTTTTCACCATCGCTGGTGTCGAAGGCTTACAACGCTGCGGGTCAAGCTGCCTCGGCTCTTCACGCCATGGCCATCCTGCAGGTCCATCAGGCCAAGGCGTTGAAAGAGTTGCACGAGGGAAAGTCCGACCCGGGGCTTATGCAGGAACTCCGCACTGCCACTGACCTCGCTCTTCGGGTGACGAAGGTGACGGCGCGAGCCCTGGGTCGTACGATGTCCACACTAGTGGTCCAGGAGAGACACCTTTGGTTGAACCTTGCGCAGATGCGGGACGCTGAGAAGGTTCGCTTTCTCGACGCTCCCATCGCGCAGGGTGGGCTGTTTGGTGACACGGTCGAGCACTTCTCACAGCACTTTTCGACCGTAAAGAAGCAGACGGAGGCGATTAAACATATCCTGCCCCGCCGCGACCCGGCCGCCTATCGTCCATGAGGAGCCTGACCCACACCCCCCTCCCCAACATGAACGGCATCAACAGGGAGCAAGGATCCGCGAGGAAATAAGGCAGCATTTTTGAAGGAACAACACAAAGGTTCATTTTTTTAACAAGATCTTTTAATGTAGACGCAATGTCGCCCAAAACAACCCTTATTTGTTTTAGCTCATCTGCTATAACTGTAATTGCGTCAATAGTGTCCCTCTGTGTCTGAAGGACAGCCTCCGTTAACACCCGGCCACTTCCAACCGTGCCATGGGGTCTGGACGCGCTCCTGCTGGGGACCTCCGAGTCCGGACACTCCATAGTTGCTGCAGACTCAGCGCTGGGAGTCTCCTCGCCACCCTGTGCTCCCATGTCCTCTGGAAAAACAATACCACAATTACTTATTGTGCTATATTTTATTTAATTGTGCTAATGCAATAAAATCATTTACCCGTTTCCACCATGTCTGTGTCTCCCTCCGTGTCAGGCAGAATACCGCACACACTGGTTTCTCCAATTATAGAAGCCAGCCGGGTCTCCAAGGGGGACAGATCGGACGTCCCAGGACCCCCACCAGTCCCAGACACACTCTGTCGGTGACTGGCGAGCCTTTTTTTGCCCCCACTTTTAAGGCGGACCACTTCTTTTTATTTCGGGAACCGTCCGGTTAGCTGAACCAACTGCATTTACAGCTGCAGTCACATGCTGCCATTCCACACTTTTTTTTTGTTCGTGACGCCAATACTATATGGCTACCAAACAAAATAAATTCCCTTTCCTCCACCTCAGTCACAAGAACCTCTATTTCTGTGTCTGTGAAATTTCTTTTTCTCCCCTTAGTTTCCATTGCTGCTATTATTACGCATAAAGAACCTCTTGCTCCTTTATATTAAGATGCACGGCCATTCATGAGGTGATTTGCATGGGCTATATATGGTTGAAAAGGGGCGGGTAAAGGACGGGATGTCGATTTTTTTCACGTGCACAAATTATCAGGTAGACTGTGATTTATAAATGGAAAATTGCGTGCAGGTGTGCGTGCGCACGGTTTTATAAGTCTCAATTTTTGTTTGCGTACGCCATTTTTTGCTTTCGGGCGCACGTACACTATCCTACACACAGTTTTATAAATGAGACCCCAGGCCTGGGGTTTATGTTGTTTTATTATGTTTGTGTGGCCGGGCATTTTAAGTTTAAGTTTATTTATTTTAATTAAAAGTTGTTTTATGTTCGCCAGTTCCCGCCTCCTTCCTTCCTTTTATTGAACCGTGTTACACTAATATACCTGCTGCTATGAAATTAATGTTAGACAAAGTGAAAGCCAGTCACTGCTTTTGACACATTCAGAACTTTGTGTACAGTATGCAGAGAGACGGAGCAACACAATGTCAGCATTGGACTACAGTCAGAGCTGCATTGGTTTTACTCCAGGTGTAAATACATCAATATAAAGCATCAACAGGGCATCAGACCTTATGTGCTGAGGGGTTCCGGCTCTGACTGGGTCTCTGCTCCTGTGTGTTGGGCGTGGTTTCTCTGTGCCAGAACACTATGATGAAACGCTTGTACAGAACCGCTCTGGGACTGGAGATGGCCCTCCATGCCTCATCATTGTCTGTGTACTGTATAAACACTGCCCCAGGTCTTTCCCGGACAAAACCTGAGACAAATACAACAATCACAGGCTTTTGCTTTCAATGCTTAAGTACCCTAGCTTCTCACTGTAATAAAGTTCCATAGAAGGGAAGGAAGGAGGCGGGAACCGGCGAACATTCAAACACGAAAACTTTAATTAAATAAACAATAAACACTGAAGTAACTGACCGACAGCCACCTCACGGTAGACTGCCGGCCATAAAACATACACACACTAAACATATTCGTCAACAGTCCTGCCGAACATCCTTTTGAGCTCCCAATCTCCTCCGTGATAAGATGCGGGACCGGTGCGAGCACAGCTGCTTCCACTTTTCACTCACGCCACCGGCCCCGCGTCACGGCTCTCGTCCCGCCTTCCTCACCACATACCCCCATCACCCCTTACAGGCCGGGGGGCACCACCGAGACTGTACCTACTCCCCCCCCGGGGAGCCAGTCTCGGAGTCCGCGGCGCCTGGGGGTATGCACCGGTGAGACGAAAGAACGGAGACGGGAGCCCCCGGAGCGACAGGGACGAGAGAGGGGAGAGAGGAAAAGAAAAATAATTGTCCGGTTCCCTGACACGCTGTCGCTCGGTCCTCAGCCAGCCGAGAAACTCTTCCTCGCGGTGCCATGTGATGGTACTGGACGCTCGGTGGACGGCTCGATCCTCCTCCGCCCCCTGGCGGCCGGCGATGGCCCTCCAGCTGAGGGCAGCTGGTCCTCCGTTCCCTGCTCCTCCCCATCATGGCGGCTGGCAGCAGGCTCGGCCCACGGCGAACAGGCCTTGGCTCCCTCCTGGACGGCAGCCTCCCCACCTCGACCCAGGAGCACGGCAGCGAGGTCCTCGTCCCATCCGACTTCTTGATCCAGCACCACCGCCTCGGGCAGCCACTCGCGGACTTCCCCCGTCCGCGCTGCCCGAACTCCTCAGCACCGCGATCACCCTCGGCAGCGAGGGCTCTTTGACAGCATGTCCCTCCTTCCTCCCGGGTTTCGGCACCAGTGTAATAAAGTTCCATTGAAGGGAAGGAAGGAGGCGGGAACCGGCGAACATTCAAACATGAAAACTTTAATTAAATAAACAATAAACACTGAAGTAACTTACCGACAGCCACCTCACGGTAGACTGCCGGCCATAAAACATACACACACTAAACATATGTTCGGGCCCGGTCCTCTCTCGTCAACAGTCCTGCCAAACATCCTTTTAAGCTCCCAATCTCCTCCGTGATAAGATGCGGGACCGGTGCGCGCACAGCTGCTTCCACTTATCACTCACGCCACCGGCCCCGCGTCACGGCTCTCGTCCTGCCTTCCTCACCACACTCACTAGGGTATTTTGGCTAGTAATTCGGTGTTGCTAGTGTGCCATAGCTCGTTACTAGGGTATTTAATCTGAAAGCTATGTGTTGTTGGGTTTTTAGGCTGTGTGTCGCTAAGGTACCTGTACTCAACATATTGTCTATATATTGTCCATTTACTGTTTTCATTTTTACAATGATTTACCAGAAAGTCACTGATTGGTTGTAAATGATTATTCAATCAGCAGTTAACCAGAAAATGTCTAATCCGGTTGTTTGTATACAATACAAATAAACATGATTGATGTTTTGTTGTTCTTGTTTTTGTTAGCACTGGTGAGATGGGAAAACAGTGGTGAAATGGGGATGGTGTGTATGGCACGGTTTGAATGTCACTTCAGGCTTTTGTGTGAATGTCTAGTGGGTGGCAATCGGTCTGTATGGGCTGTTGTGTGTGTATCTTCAGGAAGTCATTATGAGTAAGGTTACTAATATGTCTTGCTCTGTTACTTCCAGTTAAATGGTGTGTGCTGAGAGGAGAAAGCAATCATGAGAGGTGAGCAGTCCACTGCTCTCTCTCAGGTCCTGTGTCAGCAGGCCCAGGTGTCTTTGGCACTGATATTACAGCGGGGCAATGAGCTACAGCAAACAGAGATGAGTTTCCCCGCCGACCTCCAGCAGCTCTCAGATATCATGACAACCCAACTTTAGCATCATTCTCCTCCTTGAATGAAATGTTTCGTTTGGAAAGATATTGAACTCTCTCTGGATTAAATGTCACTAGGTTTTGTTATTGTGTATATTAATGCAGTGCCATGTCTTGTACTTTACATCTAAATGTGTTGTGAACACAAGAGGGCGCTACCAGTACAGTTCTGACACTGAAACGGCTTTCACAGAAGCAAGAGGATATGTTATTTTTGCAATGTTATCACTATTACCTAAAGCAGGTAGACGTGACTGTTCAAATCTTGTGTTTCTCAAATGTTGCCCTGGGGGAGATTAACTCCAATCCTGATCAAACACACTTTGAAAATGTTTCTGTTCATTGAAATCCCAAAAAATATTGACCTAAAAATGATTGGAACAACTGAAATGTTTCCTCAAAAATCAACTGAAATAAATTTAAAGCACTTAAGTTATAATAAACAAAAACGAAAATAAAAATGAATAATTCATCTTATATAGCAACATAAAACAATCAAATCAATTATAAAATGGCAAAAGCATATAACAAAACTTTCACTAAATTGACATAAAAACAGAACATCTAAAAATAAAAGCTAATTTTAAATTTTTGAAAAAAAGCTCAAATCCGAACTATAACAACTCTGATCAGTCTTGCCTATCTGTGATGTTCTATCACAGTTTGTGCTAAATCCTGCAGGACGCTGAACATTGAATGTAAAAATGGCGCAGTGGTGTGATTGGCTGATCGGGCAAAGCAAAGCATCGCCCAGCCGACACAACACGGACCGTGCGAGCTGTTTCAGATAGTGTGTGATGTTAGTGTGCAGGACAGGTCACAGTAGATGCTTGTGGGATGTCATGGAAACAGACATTGCACAGGTTGTCATCATTTGTGCTGAGGCTGCGGAAACCGTTAAAGAAGAAGAAGCGCTGAGACGTCTGTTTGACCTGAAAGCACTAGTCCGTTGGGTTCACATGCTTTTCTCATAGACACTCCAGAGGGGACCACTTTTGTGAAATGCACATTTCTTTTTATTAAATGAGCATTCAAAAAGTGCATTAATGAACAACAATGTGTTGATCTGAATTAGAACAGATTTCACATAGATGACATCACAGATCTCAAGGTTAAAGGTGAATATATATGTTGAGTCTAGATTGGTACACGACGTGTGAAACAGCTGACTGTCAGCGGATGCACGTGACCTGTCTGAACTGAAGCAATGCTTTCAGAGGAGGAACTCAAGAAATGTGCATCCACTCTCAGCCTGATGGTTTCTGACAGACAAAGCTGCATTTCTGAAGATAATGTGTACATGCTAACATAATGTAAACAGATGCGTCTCAAACAAATCCCTTTGGCTCAGCGAAAATGACATTTCTCATGATATCTAAAACAAAATCAAAGTGAAAAGAATGAAACCCCTTGAACTCGGGCAATCCATCTTTGTGCTGCCACTGCCGTGGTGATCCATCATTTCCAATGTAAGTGTTGTTTGATTTCACAGGAAATCAGGCTGGAGAGCTCACACTCAAACAAATGAAAACATCACTTGAAATAATCTCGGCCATTTCTCACTTCCATGACTAGTGACCTACATCTGTCACATGACAAACCGTGTGTTTCCTCTCTTTCTGGGGTCATACACATTAACTGTGTTATTATTCAAGCACTCTTTATGAGATGCCAGAGGACTTTGTTTATTTGTCTCAAACTATTAATTGTAAGTGCTATTAGAAAAAGATGTACATAAATGTCTATCATTGTATTTCATTGCGTAAATTGGCTCGATTTTTGGATTAAAGTACTTGGAATGTTCTTCGCATGAAAACAATCTATATAGTTGTGTAGTGAAGTGTTTGACCATCATAATAATACCCAAAGAATATATAAAGGACTATATTCAGCGACCCAAATAAACCCTGACATTGCGATCAGGATAAAACATGATCACCTGACGCAGCTTCTTACCTCACGAGTCAATTATCAGACTATATTGATTTGAAATATTTGATTGGTGCATTTGTAATGAATGATTTTCTGTGATGAAAACCAGTGTCCAGAACAAAGTTCAGACAAGATGAACATGTCATTTGGTTGAATTACTGTATTTGTAAATGTATTCTCATGTGTTACAAATCACACATGTTGTGTCCGGATGACCACGTGTTCTTAGTATCCGTTTCAAGTGCTTGCACAACATCCTTAAAGGAACAGGTCACTCAAAAAAAACTTTTGACTTCCGTTGTCATATCTCCAGTGTTCTCCAGTACACAACAGAAATGACCTGAATAAAAGCTGTGTTATGAATGTCCGTACACAAATCTAATGTCTCCACTTCAGCAGTATTATCAGCATCATGTGGGAATAGTGCAACCGTATCAAATTCCTGCGGTCCTCCCAGTAATACCACTCAAAAGGTTGTTTGTGCCTGTAGCTAAGTACAACAACAGTTCACGTTTTAGGCGACCTTTAGCGATTGTTAGGAAAATGACCCCATGCTGTTTTGTGCGGTCAGATAAAGACGCATTTATTTTTGCATTTGTAAAAGTATTAATGGTTGAATAAATGTTGATGGGTTCAAAGATATTTTAAGAGCACCTAAACCCAATCTGACCCCTTACCCAAAACAACACAGCACACAAGTTAAAGTACAAGCGCATAAAATTAACAAAACCGTAGCAAGTCACGTTGCAAACCTTCTGAACCGAACTCTGGGAACGGACATCAACACATCTTTAAACAAACCGGAACATTAGAATGACGTTATCGGTAACGAGAACCAGTAGCTGTGTCTGAATTCACCCCCTATCTCCTATATAGTGCACTATATCAGGTGTCCGCCGTTTTGTAGAGTTGTCCAAATTCATTCCCTACATTGCTTTACTACTTTTTACACACAATGCACTCTGATTTTGAGTGTACATAGGCGGCGTCAAATACCCCCGTTTGCGGTCTTGTCCACTTGAGAGCGTGTGCACGGGACAAGAAGTAAGAGCGCAAGTCTGTCCACTGTCTTAAAAGCACCAAAGTGCAGTGCCATTAAAGCACACTGAACCCTCACTATCTTGATTATCGCTTTCGAGCGGTGTATCCCATCATCCACTGTAAGTTATTCTACTTCTTTTTAAGGTTTTGTCTATCTTTTTGGTTTGTTTTTTTGGGTACAGCTGCTTTGATACAATAAAAATAAATCACTGTACACATAAATCTGACTTGACTATATAAAATATAATCTGTAATAAAACGTTGTGTAACACATTTAATTGGTGAAAACTTCAGAGTTATGTATTTTGTAAAACTGCTTTTGATCACATACCTAGAAACGCCACATTAATTAATGTTACATGTTTGCACTTGGTAAGTGTGTCCCAACGGGTTAGAAACACTACATGCCAAAAACAGGAAGAACAGGAAATACATCATGAAAGTAGTCATGTGCAGAGACCGCAAGTGGAGGTATTTGGTAGCAGCCTTGGCTGTGTCTCAATCAGCTCCCTTGTTCAGTAGTCAGGGCCCTGATCAGGAAGTCAGCCAATTTGAAAGTGTCTCAATCGCACAATCATTCCAGTGTACTGAAACGTTTGTTACGTACTAATTCCCACAATGCAACACAAAAACAGTGAGCAGCAAATTCACTCACTCGTTCACTCTTCCCTTTGTAGCAAATGCTAAATAGTCCACTATATGTGGAAGAAGTGAATGAAAATGGGTAAATGATTTGGGACACTGAGGTAATCTATCCTGCATCTGACAGTCCTGTCGCAGACAGACAGACAGAGAGAGAGAGAGAGAGAGAGAGAGAGAGAGAGAGAGAGAGGGTTAGTGTACTGTTTCGTATCATTATCATGTTCTTTTTGTTGTTTAATAGATAAATGTGTAAATAAATACAGTTATCACGACATGTAGAAACGTTTCTGGTGGTCTGGTAAGTGTTGGCAATCATCCGCTGCCTTTATCTACACATCTCATTTGTCATCGTCATTTACTGCTTGTGGATCGTGTGGCATAAATGTCACACATTTCAATCTGAAAGGGCAGTCAAAACATTCACATTTCATGTGGCTGCTTTTTACTCGGTGTGGAAGAAAAAACATCACTTTTCATTTTTCTATTCAACATGTGACAGCTCTGATGACAAATGCTTTCATTAGAAATTCAGGACTGGAGATGAAGACGCTTTCTGATGCTTTGGTTTTACAAAAGAGTTTAATCAACACGGTCACCTACACGATACAGATAAATACCGTTTACACATACAATGCAAATGTTTTACATTCAATTTTCTTTCATCAGGACTTATTCGAAATAATGAAATAAAAGAACAATATTGATGGGCATAAGAAAGACATTTAAACACCAGAATGAAAGGCACCGCTGTCATTACATC
The DNA here is from genome assembly GCA_037178815.1 of Barbatula barbatula. NCBI lineage: Eukaryota > Metazoa > Chordata > Actinopteri > Cypriniformes > Nemacheilidae > Barbatula > Barbatula barbatula. The sequence goes on from CM074087.1 coordinate 21,659,181, forward strand.
TTAGTGTTTTTAATTGGGATTGCGAGTGGACATCAGTACATCCGAATCCCAAGATAATAAACGTTAGATATGAAATAAATCAAGAGAAATGGCAGAGAAAGTGTGCTTGGCAGTCAGTGATCACTAAACTGTACTGACCGCATGGATAAGGCACATCAATCCACTGGAGTTAAATCATTTGATCGGCAGTCAGTCTCTGGTTGTCCTATTGGGACTCAATAAGGTTTCGAATGTTCTTTGGTCATGTTGCTGGCAGCACATTATACTGTATGTGTGGTTGTTTAATGGCGGCTTTCCAGATTTTTAGCACAAATGACAGTGGTAAACATTGATCTAAGCACATCACCCTCAGACTGCATACAGGATAAAGCTTTTTCTTGATTTTGAATCAGAACATTAAAAGAGGAAACATCGACAAACCTGCTTCAAAACAATCACACAAACACCTAAAAGTTGAACTTTATGACTTATACATAAAGGTTATTGAAGGTCATTTTAATCGTGATCACGATTTATGCTTCCCACAGTGAATTGAGCATAATCGTTGTGATATTAATGTTTTAAAAGCAAGCACAAAACTGCCAATAAGGTCTGAAAATCACGGCAAAGCTTGTATCTTTAATTTTTCAGTTTTTCACTGCATTTCGAATGTTTTAATGCTTTTGGACAAAACCCATAGTTATGATTTATTCATTGGCTGTAAAGATAAACATGCTGAAGGGAAATAAAACAAACTGAAGTTCTGAACTGACAAAATAATTGTGTTTATTAATCGTGATTAAAATTCGAGCAAATAATGGTGATGATCATTTTCCCCATGAGCGTGCAGCCCCAGTAGAAAGCATTTATTTATTGTATTGAATGTGTACAGTTCCGTATGTAAGCTCTGAGCAACAAAAGCCACATCACTCAATTACAATTTCAATTACAGATTACATGAAAAAGGGCATTTCAGCTGCAAGACGAACACGAAAGTCTAACAATGTCCAATTAAAATGGAGAATTACTCTATTATAGCTTTGATAGATCATCTGCAGCCAAAAAGTGCAAGCTTCTGTCTGGTTAAAGGTGCGGGTCTGTCAGGCGTGAAATCAATACACGGCACATATCATAATTCATTCACTCTGGTCTGAATAATAATGCCTCTTTTTCCATCATATCGCCAATGTTTTCTTTTTCGCTAAAGGTGAAGTGGCAGTGTATATGCCGCATGATATGTATTCCTGGCTCTCCATATATAATTGATGCACACATTTCTTCCCAAACCACCAACCACCTTGCCTCGAATGGTTATGAGTGATGAGTGAAATACCCATCATGCTATTCATGCTTTGGGGTCTGCTTATGGAACGGTGGGCACCATACACACTAAAGAAGTGAATACATTAATACCAATGTGGCCCTCAATGACCCAACACACAAATCGATGGAAATTAAAATGTGTGGAAGCAAATATGAGCAGGGCAATGCTTCATTTAACCTTTTCTGTGACTGCCGTTAAGGGCATATTTAGCAGTAAACACGCATAATAATGAATAACCGCCCACCCGCTCCTCCTGGCTGCGAGTGAACCCACTCGCTCAAGAGTACTGAGGACCTGGCAACCGCAGAGTTCTGGATGTGTGTCAGATATGTGTCCAAATCACTTCCTTTTAAAGTTAAAGTTTGGTTAATACGGACTTGAGCTTTATGTTGTTCCAAACCCAAACTAAAGCTTTTCCTTCCAATTGTGGCTTGACACGCATCATTATCCATACGCATCTCGCATTGCAACGACAGCGAGGTCATGCAGATTTGCATTACGCAATATCAGGATGATCAGACTTTGTCTCACTGAGCATGCCGCCCAATTCCTTGTCAAGGCCTTTGACATATATTGACGGGAGTATAGCAATGCTATTCTTACTGGTCTCCGTGCACGTGAATGGAACCGTTGTAAATGATTGAGAATGCGAGTCTGTGATGCTAGCATATCACCGGCATACTTTCACTTGTCTCTATACACCTACACCACATCCAGAACCCTGTGATCAGCCAATGAGCGGTGCCCTGAGGTACCTTCACAAAAGGACACATAGTCCCGCTCATTCTCCTTCACTATTCCCTGCTGAGGGAACGACCTTCCAAATTCAACATGAGCGTTTCAGTTCATCGTGGGTATACTGATCATGTGCCTTTGGAAAGAGACTGTATCAAATTATTTTATGATCCTGAAAATGTACTGCAGGACCTCCGGGGTGTCTTTGTGTGTAACCCTCATTTGTACCCATTCCTGCCAATTCTTCAGATTTTATGTTCCTGCCAGCTACATTTGCAATTTTGGCCTGACAAATATTTTTCTAACATTCTACATTCTTGGCCGCATGCGATCAGTTTCTTCTGTTTTCTTGCCTGCAGAAATGTGATTACGACGTGATGCTTCTCTGATAATCTGACGCATTTAAATGTTTGTGTTACACTGGAAGTCTAAAGCTATTTAGGTCTAATATACCTGGAGAGAGTTTTCCATTCCCAATAAAAAACAAGTTCTCCATTCAGAAACTGGCGTTGTGTGAAAAATCGAATCCCCACGAAATGGGGTCTCCAGCAGGACCCGGACTGACTCCATTGGCTTTAAAGCTGGGTGTCCGATTTCAGAATGACGCTTGTTTAGACAAAGTCGGCCGAGCACCAAAACAACCTTGTAGCCAATCAGCAGTAAGGTGCAGAGGATGGATATGAGTCGAGCCGAGTGCTGACGAAAGTGAAAGATGGGGGTAGGGGTGTGTTTGTTTTGGTGATTTTAACATCAACAACGGCTTAGAGAAATCGCACACCCCGCCTTTAATGGACTTTTAAGTGGGACTCCTCATCATAATTCCTACAAAATCACGTTTTGGTTTATATCATTTGAACTGTGTTATAATGACCATTAATGTGTTTTAAATATACAATATATTTCATATACTGAACAAGTATACAGCAGTTGTTTACAGTAGGTTGTAAAATCAAGTTTTTTGTTTTTACTGTTTCTAGTTACAGTAGTTTACGTAACTTAGCTTAACACCAGAGCTGAAACCTACATTTATTAACATGGTCAGTAATGTAACACAACCAATCAGTATCTCCGGATCTTTATGAAGCTATCGAGCCACTCCCCCTAGCAACCATCTAGAGAGCACCCTAGCAACAAATGCCATGTAACTGATAATCTATATTTACACCTGTAGGAAGTTACTAATAAAGATTTTTTCATTAATTAGCAATTAAAATATTGAAGAAACCTGCAATAGAATACATAGCTATTGTGAAATAGCTGTCAATGATGTCATATTTTTCTGGTTTCAGTATAGTTTTGCAATATGTGTTTAAGGACTGACATTTTGTGTGAATCTAAATGTATTTCCTTATTGAATTGTGTCCTGTTATATATTGCTTTATTCAGAATGCTACAAGATTTTAGAAGCACAATGCATATAAACGGGGCACAAATGTCTCTCATTGGATACACTATACATTAAACATCATAGATTGATCACAGAATACACTAGATCACATTTAAAAAGCAAATTATATTGAGCTGTGTGCAAGGTACTCTTGTCTAGATTTGTTGTGGATTTATCTGCATGGACAGGATTCGAAAAGTCTAAATGGCTCTAAAAATGTTTCACTTTTGTAATTTGGGGTTGTTTAAATAAAAGACAGCTTACAACTGTACAATGAAATCATGCAACACACTTTTCATGTTACATCAAATATAATTTCATTTATTTAACTAAAGTTTGGCCCATATTTACTGTACATATAAAATTTCTAGTTGTTTATTGGCAGTTTATGGTAACGCTTTAAAAACATACAAACAAACAATTTTTATTATATTCATATGGAGAGATTATGGTTTATTTTATTTTGTGTGTATTGGCACTGGTTTGTTTCTTTCCTTATTTGATCTTATGTTTTTGTTGTGATTTTATTTTATACACGCTATCATGTTGGTGGTTGTTTGATCAGGAGTTGGAATGTGTGGTAACGCCCCCGTGTTCTTCTGGGTGCCCGGACCACAGCTGATTAGATGGGCAGCTGTTGGTGATTGCCACGTCAAATCGCAGACTGTTAAAGGAGCGAAGGAACTGAGGTGGCGTGTGTCTGTGGCCCCGCGAACTCTGTTGTTGCAACTCTGTCCCCACGTTATTGCTCGATTGTTTATGCTGCTATAAAGTTATTGCTGGATTGTTTATGCTGCCACCGCGATCATCGCCCGGATAAATGTCTGCTTGTGTCGAAGCCTGAAGTTCTTTTGCTGAGGTGCCGGTTCTGCTGTCGGCTCTGTGTGGGTTTCGTCTCTTCCTCGATTGTGCTGTGATTGCTGACGTCCTCTGCTGTGCTGCTCGAGCCCCGCCTTGTCCCTCCTGGTCCCGTGATTTGAGGAGCGCTGTTCAACGAGACTGGGAGTTAGATTCGTCTGCTCCCAGTTCATGGGTGAGTGACGTTGTCACTACATTATGCTGTCTTGCCCGTCCAAAGTTAAGATCCACGTCACGGTCTCATCTAAATTGGAGAGCGTCGGGCTGTCACTATAGTCTTACTGTTATAACTTATTCACGGATTGTAGTGCCTTACTTGATTGTTGCACGATTGATAATTTTTGTGCAGTGCTGTGTTGATGCTGTGTTTATCTATTGTGGAGATACTGGCGGCTTTCTTCCTGTTGTGTGAGTGTTGTGTTGGTGCGTGCGGTGATTGACAGGTGGCCTGCTGCGTATACGTCACTGCCTAGTGCGAGACGGACTTGAGAGCGAGAGAGGGACTGCTTATGGACTGTGTATTTATGGACTTCCAGTGGACTTGAACGTGTTGCTTGATGCCCCGCTCCTACTTGATTAATGGTTTTAAGAGTCTGATTGAGAGTATGCGGGCACCGCATTATTTTTATAGAATTAGTTATAATAAATATATATTTTTTTACTGAATTTGTTGTCTTGGTGAATTTGTTGTGTTGCTCCCACCAAATTACAATAACTTGCAGTTAAAGTATTTCTTATTTAATCGAGTCCCAGCTCTTCAATTGGGTGGCGTAGTCGAGCTATATACCCGTCACATTTGGCGTAGTCGGCAGGATTTGGTTTGGAGCTTCACATACAGGTTAGCCAAATTACATAACTTGTTATAATTTATTACGATTATTGTTTTTCTTTTTCTGTATCTGTTTTGAACATGATGATGATGCCAATTTATGCGGGTGCACCTTGGATTCCTAAATTTAAAGGGGTGGGGGGTGATTTAAAATTTGGTGAGTGGAAAGAACAAATTCAGAGTTTGTTGCAGACACGAGAGTTTAATGAGCAGCAAAAAGTCAGTATAGTGTTGGGGGCCTTAATAGATGAAGCTAAGCGGGAGGTTTGTGTTTTAGGGGATACGGATCGTGATACTGTAGTAAAAATTCTGAGACATCTAGATACTCTGTATGGAGATCAGGTTCCTGTGGCAAATTTGAGATTACAATTTTTTAGCTGCACACAAAATCCCAGTGAGAGTTTAAGATCTTATGTGCTCAGGTTGCGGGAACTGTTCTGTAGATTAAAGAAGCGAGACCCAGATGGCCCTCTTGATGAATGTCACTTGCTAGACCAGCTCTTGATGGGACTCCGTAATGCAGAACTGAGGAGCACAATCAGGACCTATGCACGTCGTAATCCGGATGCCACTTTTAACACCGTATTGGAAGAAATTTTCTTGCTGGAAGGTGAACAGCGGCCCGGGGCTGGACATGAAATTGTGGCGCAAGCTGTAGGCGAGTCCTCTGCCTCTAAATCCGTAACAAGGAAGGATGACTGGGCCGAGACTTTGCGGCGAGAGCTCCTCCAGGAAGTGAGAGGACAGATACAGACATTGAGGCAAGAAATTACTCAACAGTTACAACCCGCTGCAGACGAGCCGGCACGATATACACCACGATATCCACCACAATCCAATCAGCCGCCACTTAGGAGGAGGTACCAGTCCTACACACCTAACACCTGGGCTGCAGATGGTAAGCCTATATGCCGCCGGTGTGGCCGTACTGGACACATTGCCAGGTTCTGTAGACCCCCATCCGAGTCCAATGGGGATTTAAACTAGTCTGTCCTGCTACTGAGGTCCAAGTAGCAGGGAACCTGGGGGAAGTAGGACAAGGGACCATATTTGTAGGTGACTGCCCCAAGGTTGAGGTAAAAGTAAATGGTGTGTCCCTCATTGGACTAATTGACACTGGCTCGCAAGTGACATTAATGCAACAGAGTGTATTTGATCAGCATTACCCAGCAGATGCCCTATCACGTGGCGTGGCCCCCAACAAATTGACACTTCGAGCGGCCAATGGGTTATCCATCCCTTACCAAGGCTATGCGGTGATGGATTTTGAAGTAGGAGGTGCTAATATTTCAGGAAGGGGGGTTGTTATCGTAGCCGATCAGTGTCTAACCGCCCCATTACTGATTGGTATGAATATTATTACAACCTGCTGGCATGACTTACTTAATCGACCAGATGGCCTAAAGACTGTGTTTCAGGATCAAGGGACCAGGAAGGCCTTGACTGGTGCATTTGCTGTGTGCCAACGGACAGCTGTCGTCGGGGGAAGAGATGGGTACATGGGGTTTGTACGTCCAGCAAGCCGGAGGGGCCTAAACATTCCAGCCCAAAGCGAGGTGGTGGTCTGGGGGCGTGTGCGGATGGGCCCGAGGGGGCAGGACTACTGTGGCCTGATCGAAGCGCTGCCTGAGCTGGGGGCTTTGTCTGTGGCAAAGACTGTTGCATTCGTCAAACATGGCCGACTGCCTATTCGTATCCAGAATGTGACCTCTTATCCTGTCTTTATAGGCCGCTACCAGAAGCTGGCGAAGGTGTTCTATGTTGACCGCGCTGACGTTTATGGTCAGACAGATCTAAGCCTGACGGTGCAAGATGATGGAACTGTCGCAGTGGATATTGTGGAGGCTGGAGATGGAGGATCAGTGGAACCACCTGTCGAGGTATTAGGAGATTTACAAGGCAGAAATGACTTGACTGAGCAACAGAAGCAAGACTTTAAAGCTCTCCTACAAAAGTGGGTCAGGGTGTTTGCCCTCCATGAAGAGGACTTTGGGCATACGGATGCGGTGCAGCACCAAATCCACACTAGCAATGCGCCCCCAGTAAGAGAAAAATATCGCCCTTTACCACCTATGATGTACAAAGAAATGCGTGCCCTGTTAGCAGATATGTTGGAGAAGAAGGTTATTCAGCCAAGTTCCAGCCCTTGGGCTGCACCCATCGTGATGGTCCGTAAGAAAGACGGCAGTTGGCGCTTTTGCGTTGATTATCGTAAATTGAATGCTCTGACTCATAAAGATGCCTTTCCACTCCCTCGTATAGAGGAGACCCTAACCTCCTTGACTCAAGCCTCCTGGTTCACCACACTTGATTTAGCCAGTGGTTATTGGCAGGTCGGAGTCGACCCCCAAGACCGACCCAAGACTGCCTTCACCACCCCACTGGGTCTATACGAGTTTCAGAGGATGCCGTTTGGCCTCTGCAATGCTCCAGCGACGTTCCAGCGGCTTATGCAGCAATGCTTGAGTGACCAAATTACTGACTCTGTACTCGTTTATTTGGATGATATCATTGTCTATTCCCCTGATTTTTCCTCCCATTTACGCCATCTAGAGGCTGTCTTTGAGCGACTGCAACACCACGGGCTCAAGTTGAAGGTAGAGAAGTGCCAGCTTCTACGGAGGGAAGTAAGGTTCCTGGGCCATGTGGTCACTGGAGAAGGAGTGAAACCAGATCCTACCAAGGTTACTGCTGTGACTGAATGGCCGGCTCCAACGACAATCAAAGAGGTACGTGCTTTCTTGGGCCTAGCAGGCTATTATCGCCGTTTTATTGCCAACTTTGCAAGAATAGCACGCCCCTTGAATGCCCTCTTAATTGGAGCCCCTGCAGATAAGAGAACGGGATCTCGTCGGATCTCTTGGTCCGATGAGTGTCAACAAGCCTTTGACTGTCTAAAAAATGCTTTGACTGAGGCCCCTATCTTAGCCTATGCCAATTATGCAGAGCCTTTTGTGTTATACACTGACGCGAGCCATGCTGGTCTAGGGGCTGTCTTAGCCCAACTACAGGATGGGCGTGAGCGAGTTGTGGCCTATGCCAGCAGGAGCCTGCATCCCAGTGAGAAGAATGATGCCAACTACAGCTCCTTCAAATTGGAATTGCTAGCTTTAAAGTGGGCCATAGTAGAAAAATTTAAAGACTACCTGATGGGGGCTAAAGTGCTTGTTTACACCGATAATAATCCTGTAGCCCACTTGCAGACTGCCCGTCTGGGGGCCACGGAACAAAGGTGGGTAGCCCAACTAGCTGCCTTTGATTACCATGTGAAGTATCGTTCGGGTAGGGAAAATGCTAATGCAGATGCCCTTTCCCGAGTACCTGTCGAAGCCCCTCTAGGTGCTGAGGTGACTAACGTGGCAGCTATGGCAAGGGTACAATCAACCGAAGGGCTGTCGATGGATGACTGGCGAGCCAAACAGTTTGAGGACAAGGACTTAGATCAAGTGCGGAGGTATGTGGAAAGTGGGAAGTTTCCAATGGGACAAGAGTGGCGAGTTGCTCCGCTTGGGGTGAAACAGCTACTGCGTCAGCGGGTAAGGCTGGTGATGAGTAATGGGGTTCTGTGCCGTCGAGTTACGGACTATAACACTCATGAAGTTCGCCTCCAGATTGTCTGCCCTACTCAACAACGCAGAGAGGTGTGGGAGAAACATCATAATGCTGTTGGACATTTGGGCGTGGAGAGAACCATAGGTTGTCTACGTCGACACTTCTTTTGGCCAGGTATGCACACTCAGGTCCAACAATACCATTCCCTGTGTCCTCGTTGCCAGATGAGAAAAATTGATGCTGTGCCTAAAGCACCCCTAAAGTCCATTGCTGTGTCCTTCCCCCTTGAGGTCATTGAGCTAGACTTCCTTTCTTTAGGGAGGCCCCATGACCAATATCAAAACATTTTGGTGATGACAGATATGTTCAGTCGCTATGCCTGGGCTATCCCCACAAGAGATCAGACGGCGAGGACCACTGCTAGGGTCCTGTGGCAATCAGTTATACAGACCTTTGGGTGCCCGATGAGATTTCATTCGGACCAAGGCCCAAATTTCGAATCCCACCTGGTGGCCGAACTATGTAGCCTTTATGGCATCTCTAAGAGCAGGACAACCCCGTACCACCCCCAAGGAAATGGCATGTGTGAGCGACTTAACCAGACCCTCCTGAGCATGCTGCGGACATTGGAGGATGAAAAGCAAGGGCGCTGGCCTGAACATCTCCCTGCCCTTGTCCAAGCTTACAATGCCACATTACACAGCTCAACAGGGTACGCCCCGTCGTACCTGATGTTTGGACGTCATGTCCGATTACCTGTGGATATAGCCCTGGGCGTAGAGAACCAGCAAGCTCGATATAGCTGGGACAGTTGGGTGGGGGAACACCACCAACACCTGTTGTATGCATACTCTTTAGCAGCTAAGTCAATGGGCCAGGCTGCAGAACAGTATAAAAGGCAATATGATCGTAAGGCCAAGTCACTTCCTTTAGCTCTTGGGGAACGGGTGTGGCGAAGGAATAGGCGAGATGAGGGAAAGGGTAAGCTTTGTGGCAAGTGGGATCCAGAGCCTTATGTAGTGGTAGAACAGCTGAATGAAGAGGGTTTAACCTATCGTGTTAAATCTGAGCGCACAGGGAAAGAAAGGGTTCTGCATAGGAATTCTCTTAAACCTTGTATCAATCCACCCCAAGGTGCTCTCGCATTACATCCAGAGTTGCCAGTGCCTCCTGTTTGTGAACCCCAACCTCTGATGTATATACCATGGGTAGACCCCCCTGTTCCCGACGATCCAGGCAATGATGTGGCCCCTAGGAGGTCTGTCCGTTTCAATATGGGACAGCCCCCATTGAGATATCGAGACATTTAGTCCTTGATAACCATAGGTATCAAAGTGTCTATTGAAGGGAAGAAGTGTAGTATATTTGGGATTGTCAGGGACTGCCAACGTTAAAGAGTGGGGGGATGTCATATGGAGAGATTATGGTTTATTTTATTTTGTGTGTATTGGCACTGGTTTGTTTCTTTCCTTATTTGATCTTATGTTTTTGTTGTGATTTTATTTTATACACGCTATCATGTTGGTGGTTGTTTGATCAGGAGTTGGAATGTGTGGTAACGCCCCCGTGTTCTTCTGGGTGCCCGGACCACAGCTGATTAGATGGGCAGCTGTTGGTGATTGCCACGTCAAATCGCAGACTGTTAAAGGAGCGAAGGAACTGAGGTGGCGTGTGTCTGTGGCCCCGCGAACTCTGTTGTTGCAACTCTGTCCCCACGTTATTGCTCGATTGTTTATGCTGCTATAAAGTTATTGCTGGATTGTTTATGCTGCCACCGCGATCATCGCCCGGATAAATGTCTGCTTGTGTCGAAGCCTGAAGTTCTTTTGCTGAGGTGCCGGTTCTGCTGTCGGCTCTGTGTGGGTTTCGTCTCTTCCTCGATTGTGCTGTGATTGCTGACGTCCTCTGCTGTGCTGCTCGAGCCCCGCCTTGTCCCTCCTGGTCCCGTGATTTGAGGAGCGCTGTTCAACGAGACTGGGAGTTAGATTCGTCTGCTCCCAGTTCATGGGTGAGTGACGTTGTCACTACATTATGCTGTCTTGCCCGTCCAAAGTTAAGATCCACGTCACGGTCTCATCTAAATTGGAGAGCGTCGGGCTGTCACTATAGTCTTACTGTTATAACTTATTCACGGATTGTAGTGCCTTACTTGATTGTTGCACGATTGATAATTTTTGTGCAGTGCTGTGTTGATGCTGTGTTTATCTATTGTGGAGATACTGGCGGCTTTCTTCCTGTTGTGTGAGTGTTGTGTTGGTGCGTGCGGTGATTGACAGGTGGCCTGCTGCGTATACGTCACTGCCTAGTGCGAGACGGACTTGAGAGCGAGAGAGGGACTGCTTATGGACTGTGTATTTATGGACTTCCAGTGGACTTGAACGTGTTGCTTGATGCCCCGCTCCTACTTGATTAATGGTTTTAAGAGTCTGATTGAGAGTATGCGGGCACCGCATTATTTTTATAGAATTAGTTATAATAAATATATATTTTTTTACTGAATTTGTTGTCTTGGTGAATTTGTTGTGTTGCTCCCACCAAATTACAATAACTTGCAGTTAAAGTATTTCTTATTTAATCGAGTCCCAGCTCTTCAATTGGGTGGCGTAGTCGAGCTATATACCCGTCACATATCCCCCTTTTTTTATACACACCCACCCTTAACCACACAACACAACAAACCAAAAAAATATATTTTTTAAAAAAAAAAAAAAACGTAATATTTAAAAAAGAAAAAAAACGGGCTTGGGGACACACTTTTAATTTTAAAAAAAAAACACACCCCAAAAACAAAACCCCAAAAAAAAGAAAAGAAAGACTTTTAAAAAAAAAAAAAAGTTATTTTATTTTCTTTTTCATTCCCATTAAGAAAAGGAAGAATTATGGATGGAACAGGCTCAACCACAAAAAAAAAAAACAAAAAAAAAAAAAAAAATGCTTTACAAATTAAAACCGAATCCCACATGTTATCTAAACCCCCAAATAAATTATCTCTCTTTCCCTAGTAAAAACCCTTGGCAAAAACATAATGTTTTCATGGTAAGGTGGACATTTTCACAGAGATTGCTCGTTCCCCTTTATCTACAGATATGTACTCTAGAGGTACATCATTGTTACAATAAGTGACGCAGTAAATCCTGTGTAATTATGTGGCAGATGGCAGGCCGTGATCTAAAGCGTTATTTATATTGTGTGTTTGCAAAAGAGGGGGGTCGTGCAGTTGTTGTGCTAGACTAAAGGCCATGTCCAGGCACGCGGAGCCCCGTAAGGTCACATCCCTCAGGTTTCTGGGTATGGAAGCCTGTCGGACCAGCCGTCCAGGTCTCATCCCTCAGAGGCTACAGATGGCGCTCAGGAAGAGAGTCATTGGCTGGGGTTGGCAAGACGGCTGCCAGAGTGATTTCATGCTTGGTTTCCCTCACAGCGGTGGAGCATGATGTGTGTAGTGCTGACACTCACCAACAGGGGGCACTACCAGACCGACATTACACATGTGACCGGATGAACAGTACAATACTGAAGAATTGGTTTGTGTGTGTAGATATGAGTTGCAGAAAGAACAAACAGAGGAAGAAGAAAATAGAGAGGAGAAACAGAAATGGCTTTAAATCAAAGCTGATGGTGTCTTTGAGAAGGAAGGGACGTTCAGGAAGGCTCTGGCAGCGAGCGGTGCTTTACATACACAAACCCCCAGAGACTGAGCTGTTTTACCAGGACAGCGTGCTGTGATGGGCTGAATGAGGATGCTCGGATGGATTAGTCCAATTTCTCAGCCTGCTAACCTGACCATAGTCTTCCTCTCCTCATCAATCTTTCACAATTCCCCTATATTGGCTCGCTGCCTTCACTCAGCGCTGCTCAGCCTGGACATTCAGGGATTCCTCTTTCTGTCAGCCGCTTCTCACACATAAATGATAAATGTGCTGCCTGCCGGACAGCAGTGGCATCAAGTTTTCAAGCTTTGTCCACAATTTCCCTACATCCCACTACTCTCTGCTCTTGTCATGTTGACCTTGGCCTACTCACAGTCCAGGTGTGTAACTTTTAACCTCGATAAACATCCAAAACAGCTTTAAGTTTAGCACATGACCGTGGTATAAGCGGTATACGCGGGATAAACCACAGCTTGCCCTGCATTAAAGCATTTGAATGCACTTCGCAGACGCTTCACATCGAGTGTTTCTTGGCCTCCACATCGTGTATTAAAAGCCTTTCATGTGCAGCTAGATGTGGTTTATCCTTACATATTAAAGATCCATCTGATTTTCCTTTTCTGTGAGTAATCTACTGTATTGCAAATACAGATCTGAAAATCAACATTTGTATTGTATTCCATTCCAGATATGAAGGAGATTTTCTCACCAAAACAGAGCAAATTCATTTTCTTTGGCACACTGAAGGTAATGCTCAGTCTGTGTTTGATGGTGCGTGATGACATCTTGTTTCCAAATTTATCTGCTCCAGATTTTCACCAGTGAAGAGCACAGTGATATTAACTGACAGCTCATATTGTGTACATAACACACACTTTCAGCATTAACATATAACTTAATACTTCAAAACATCAATTCATTTTCATTTTATTTGTGGTAAAATGAATGAGAAAGTAAGTGAGTGAGTGAGCGAGAGAGAGAGAGAGAGAGAGAGAGAGAGAGAGAGCGAGAGAGTGTGAGTGAGAGAGAGCGAGAGTGAGTGAGTGAGAGAGAACGAGAGAGAGAGAGAGAGAGAGAGAGAGAGAGAGAGAGTGTGTGAGTGAGAGAGAGAGAGAGAGAGATAGAGAGTGTGTGAGTGAGTGAGTGAGAGAGAGAGAGAGAGAGAGAGAGAGTGTGAGTGAGTGAGAGAGAGAGAGAGAGAGAGAGAGAGAGAGAGAGAGAGATAGAGAGTGTGTGAGTGAGTGAGTGAGTGAGAGAGAGAGAGAGAGAGAGAGTGTGTGAGTGAGTGAGTGAGTGAGTGAGTGAGGAGAGAGAGAGTGTGAGTGAGTGAGTGAGTGAGCGAGCGAGAGAGAGAGAGTGTGAGTGAGGAGTTGATGGGATAGAAATGCATACTGTCCTCTCTGTGTTTACACTGGTGTGCAGGAAGGTTTGTTTAATTCTCAAACGACTGACAGCTGTGAGTCCTACAAGATCATAAGCATCATCATGAGCCCATCATACACTACACAGGATCATGAGCTGTAATGATCTGATCAAACATGAACACATTCATGATGAAATAGAAACACATGTTATAATCCAGTATTTTGGTGGGGGAGGCAATATTAACTGTTTGTATTTAATCAAAACGATAATGAAATCCAACCTTTTCCTGTCATTTCTGTAGCTCAACCCGTGGAGTATTACTGTAGTGATGGTAGGTTTAGTGTATGTGTTTGGGTCCTGCACACTTACTGTAACTGTATCCTATGAATGCACTGGACTGTACTGTGTGTTGCTTTGGATGAAAGGGCACGCGTGATGTATAAATGAAAAAATCTCGTACAGTGTTTGGCCATTTGAAGATTAAAATCATTGGAGCGGGGAATGGATGTGAATATGGCAAAATGGCACGTTTATGATGGCATGAAGCAAAACAAACATGAGTGGTTTCACATGGGCCTGATGTTTCAGTTGGGAAGTCTGGGCAGCTGGTCCTCCTGAAAAAGTATTGATGTGGGCCCCCACCGCCCTCCAACCCCTAGAGGGACAATTCATCATATAAAGTTTTATACAACAACAGTAAAATAAAACAATCATAAAAAGGTAATGTTAGTGTTGTCTTACAATCAGTCTGTCGTCAAACAACTGATCTAAATATTACATCATTAAAGAGTGTAAATAAATAAAACCACTCAAATTGTCTTAATTTTCTGTGAAAATAATACGTTACTGCATAATATATATGTAATACCATTCCATGTAAGGAAAGAAGGAGGCGGGAACCAGCGAACGTTCAACCCTCCTGTTGCTCCACCTTTTATGCTTCCGGAGCTCCTCTGTGAGAGATGTAAGACCGGTGCAAGGCGCAGCTGATACTCCTGATCACTCGCGTCAATGGACTCGTACCGTTCCCTCACGGCTCTCATCCCGCCTTGCTTGTTACAATATTATTAAATAAAGCCAATAAATGTATCTATCCAAAGCCCCACAAATTGCATGCAGTGTGTAATGTTACTGTGTGTGAATGTGAGCAGTGTGCCAAGTTGTAAAACCGAAAGTTTTTATTTGATTTATTTATTTATTTAGAGAAACAGGGACAGCGTACAATAAACATTAACCTCAAGGGGAGAGATGCATAGTACCAGGTTTTAGCTCAAGAGCTCATTTTCACCTGTAGTCCCTGGGCAGGCTGATGTTAAGTTAGCATACATAATACATCATACATACATGAATAGTGAAATTTACATTGACCAAATAAATAACATGGTAAAAAGGTCATATTCACACCTTTCATGTACTCAGGTCTACTCTTATAGACCTCAGCATACACACTTACACCCACACATACATGTCATGAACGGTGTAGGAGAACCCAAGTGCAGGCAGACGCAGGATGAAGGGGTTAACCCCTTAACCGCTGTTTGCACCTGGGTCCTCTCTTCGTGTCTCACCACTCGAGAATCATGACACAGATGGTCTTGTCTCCTGTGATTGGTCTACAGCAGCGGTTCTTAACCTTTGTTGAAGTGCGACCCCCTTTTATTAACAATATTGTTTTGCGACCCCCCCTATTATATTAATATTCAGATAATATCATATTAAAATTGAAAACATTCCCACACAGTTCTTCCATGCAATGTCATGTTCAGGTACAAATTATTCCAATGTGGCGAAAATTTGCTCACCAGTTGCGCGTTCACGAAGAGGGCAACAGAAAAGAAAATCCTCCTTAGTTTGTCCGTCGTCAACAAATCGAACATAAACCAACCACTGCGCTTCTCCGGCAATATCGGTGCTCTCATCAAGTTGAGAGAAAAATATTAACTTGATTTAATTTTCGTGATCATCTGCTCTTTCACATCCATTGCCAGGTTAGTCACCGTATCATTTGACACTAGAATCATGCAGTGTTGCAAATGTAACGGTGGGCATTACACGCAGTGACGCAAATCTGACCCGGAACTGAAATTAGAACAACAGACAACGACAGTCGACTCCTTTTTTCTCAAGACTATAACTTTGTTATTCATTTACTTATATGTATGTATGTATGTGTCATGATTCCGCTATCATGTCATGTTTATTCTTGGTCTTGCAGCGGAGTCATGGCATAGCCTTAGGTTTTGTGTGAGAAAGACATGGCTTTGTTTTGATTTTAGTTTCTCTCCTTCCCATTAGTGTTTCATTACCTACACCTGACCCTTGTTAATTATCCTGTGTTTGTTCTCCTTTAAAACATCCTCGTGTTCATTGTCCTGTGCTCGTTCATTGTACGTTGTACGCCTTTCCCCATGCCCTTCCCCATGCCCTTCCCCATGCGCTACCTGTTCTGTGATTTGTTTCTTGGATTATCGTGCTTTGTGTCTCGAATTATTGTTACCCTGTGTTTGGTGGTCTAGTCTAGTCTAGTCTTAGTCTAGTCTAAGTATTTATTTTGTTCAGTCTAGTTAGTCCGTGTCCTGTTGTCATTATTATTTATCTAGTCTTGTTTTACTCCCTCGTGGGTTTTTGTTTTGTGTTTATTGTTAAATAAACTTTTGTTAACATATATTTAATAAATAATCAAACAAAGACCCACGTGGGGGTAACATAACGTGGGTACAATAACAAGACAGGACTAAAACTAACTACACTTAAACAAGACTACAATAAACTTTAAACATGAACTACAAATAACTAAACTAACAGGACACAAACTCACCACACGAACCACAATGAACCAGCACAAGACAGAAGACACAAGGGCATTAAATAAGGGACCAAATCAAGAGGGGAACAGGTGAAGGGCATTAATCAATAACAAGGGTAACGAGAGGATGGGAACAAAGACGAGACCAGAGAGAGCGTATGTAAGACAACAATAATTGCCTCTCTCCACATTAAACATGAGGTTCTGTCATGATCCTGCCACTACACTAAGAGAAACATGACATGATGCAGCAGAATCATGACAATCTGACCAATCAGATCAGAGTAAATCAGAAAGTAGGGGATTAGACAGACGAATCATTTGAGAGTCAGTTAAGAAGTAAGGCAACAATAACTGCCTATTATAAGAAAATGAAAGTGTGTTAAAGAGTCTGTGCACATAAGTTTGTCCAAATTCGTCAAAAATCAGCAACAGCCAGGAAGTCACAAATCATAAATTAAGTTCTTGTTAATTATTATAGCATATATTGTTGGTTTTAAAAGTTGATCTTTTAAATATTGTTAAATGCTGACACAAAAAGGCAATGAGTTACATTATGAAAAGAACACAAGGTATGCTCAACGTCTTTTCTGCTTTTTTATAAAGTATTGAACTTAGCAGGTATATTAATTAATTCTTAAACGAAAATAAATAAAATTGTTTTAGGCTAGTTTAGCACACATTTACGGAGCATTGATACAAAACAATGAAACTCTGTGTCTTTAAGTACAAAACTGCCTTTGTGTGACTGTAATTCTGCATATATTACAATATAATCAACTCAATTTACCATCTCATAACTGGTAGCACAAAAAAATGCATGTGGATTTGCTAGTGACTTTGGAGATGCCAGAGTTTGGTTGCCAGTACAAGAACAAATGTTTTTCAAAAGCCCAGAATCTAGCTCAGGTTTCTAAAATGAATTCATTCAGTAAGCTGGGCAGCAGCATTCAGCTTTAAACTCGGCCCTCCACTCCAGTAAACTTGACCGAAGAAGACGTTCAGATTAAAGCAAAGGTAAATTAAATGTGTGCAAATTAAAATGCTGAATATTTTGACAGTAAACACGCTTTTTAAATCGGTCATTATTACAGTCGCTTTGTTATTACTGTGAAAGTGTATATTTACATGCAGAAATCACTGGTTAATGGCTAATGTCAACACTAGGCGAATATATGTTGCTCATTGTGTGCCGGCCCAACAGAGTCGGCGTCAGAGCAGATCTACTGGAGGGGCATTAGATCATCAGCGGGAGGGCACTTCCATAAATGGGGTAAAATACTCTCCTTCTAGGACAATGCCCATTCATTTGGGCTAAGCCCCCAATGTCTACAACGTCTGGCTCCGCCCCTTTTTCTGAGCCAGAAGTGGTCAAATTGATGGAGAGAAAAATCAAGGAGGTTAACAAAGCCCTTTTGTTCATGGTCGTAAGAAGTGATTTCTATTTCATGTCTTAATTAATTTGTTTTTGGCCACAGTATGTATGGTCACTTCAGCAGGTGCCGCTCGGAGGCCAAACAAATTCATTTCCCCCAATCAATATGACAGAGAAGCTTATTTCCTTCTCTCTGAGATCTCATATGAAAGACCTCACATGGAATGTGGGTGCCATGACAACAGGCAGCATCAAAATCCCATTAAATGAAACTTCCTCCCACTTGAGCAGAGCTTCCTGTAGCAAGGCACTTCCTCAACTTCAAAGGAACTTTGGCACACTTAAGCTACACATTCTGACGCCACATAATATCACATTTGCCACTAAGATGTGTATGCAACTACAAATGATATTAATCAACATAACAAAACAAAAGTTAAAAAAAAAAGTACACAACCTGTCATGAATTCATTGAACCCAGATGCAGAACCCAAACTCATTTATTAAAACAGAATGAAAATAAGATTGAACAGAGATTTCCCCCCGAGGGGGAAACAAGACCAGACCACAACAGGACAAATACAAACGAAACTTTTCGCTAAAGAACAGTCCAGCACAAGACAGAAAACACACAGGCTTTAAAAAGGGAAGAAACTAATGGGAGGTAAAGAGGGCAACAGGTGAAGGGCGGAAACTAATGGTGGGATAATGAATAAGGAAATGAGGGGGGGGGCTAAGGCGGAGGACGGGAGAGCACATGGCACACGAATGCCATGTGCTTCAAAAACAAAACACAAGAAATGGGACCGTCATGATCCCGTCGGCCAGAACAAGATAAATAACGGCTAGGAAGGCCAATGAAGATCATGTGCAAAATGACACAAAAAAACAATTGCTGTACTTAAAGTGATAGTTCACCCAGATTCACTCACCCTCCTGTCATTTCAAGCCTGTATGACTTTCTATTTTATACAAGGAAACAATGTCATTTACATTACCATTGTTCGGTTAACAACCTTCTTCAATACATTAAGATGACTATCGCTGTCATAAAAAAACATCAAGGAAATCAACAGTATTGTAACAACACAGAGAGAGAGAGAGAGAGAGAGAGAGAGAGAGAGAGAGAGAGAGAGAGAGAGAGAGAGAGAGAGAGAGAGAGAGAGAGAGAGAGAGAGAGAGAGAGAGAGAGAGAGAGAGAGAGAGAGAGAGAGAGAGAGAGAGAGAGAGAGAGAGAGAGAGAGAGAGAGAGAGAGAGAGAGAGAGAGAGAGAGAGAGAGAGAGAGAGACAGAGAGAGACAGAGAGAGAGAGAGAGAGAGAGAGAGAGACAGAGAGAGAGAGAGACAGAGAGAGAGAGAGACAGAGAGAGAGAGACAGAGAGAGAGACAGAGAGAGAGAGAGAGGCAGAGAGAGATTTTAACAAATTTGCAGTTAAAATAGGCAACAAGCACACAGACTTCCTCTCCCAGAGTCGTGGAGTAAGACAGGGCTGTAGTCTGAGTCCTACTCTATTTAACATCTACATTAATGAATTAGCTCGGGCTTTAGAACAGTCACCAGCACCCGGTCCCATCCTACTAGACACTGAAGTGAAATGCCTTCTGTTTGCAGATGATCTGGTGCTGCTGTCACCCACAAAAGACGGTCTACAGCAACATCTAGACATCCTGCACACTTTCTGTCAAACATGGGCGCTATCAGTGAACCTTAAAAAGACCAAAGTTATGATATTCCAGAAAAGGCATAGTCGACAAAACCAACATCACAACTTTAAACTCAACAACGTGCCTTTAGAGCAAACCCAAAACTACACATATCTCGGTATAAACATCAGTAACACCGGAAACTTAAACAAGGCAGTGAACGACCTGAGAGACAAGGCACGAAGAGCTTTTTACGCTATCAAAAGGAATATAAAAATCCACATCCCAGCTGGAATTTGGCTTAAAATAATCCAATCCGTTATAGAACCAATAGCACTTTATGGATGTGAGGTTTGGGGTCCCCTCACCAATCAAGAGTTCACCAAATGGGACAAACACCCAACTGAGACACTGCAAACAGAAATGTGTAAAAACATTCTACGGGTACAACGCAAAACCCCAAACAACGCCTGCAGAGCAGAATTAGGACTATATCCTCTAATAATTAAAATACAAAAAAGAGCGATTAAATTCTATAACCACCTTAAGAACAGCGATACAGAATCACTCCATCACAAAGCCTTACGTCATCAGGAGCTGAACCCAGAGAAAAGTTGTCTCATCCAACTGATCTCAGAACTAACTCTAAAACCCCAAACGTGTCCAACTGAACCCCAAACTCCAGCCAGAATTAACCAAATGATAAAAACACAAAAAGAAAAATATCTCAAACACTGGACAGAAGCAACAGCTCAGCAAAGTAAACTTGAATGCTATCGGTCATTAAACAGAGAATATAAAGCGGCAGAATACCTCAAAAGCGTCTCAGACCCTAAACTAAGAAAAGTGTTGACCATGTACAGACTCAGTGAACACAAGCTCACTGTGGAGACGGGCCGACACAGACAGACATGGACTCCAAGAGAAGAGCGACTGTGTCCACACTGCACACAGAGACAAGTGGAAACAGAGCTGCACTTCTTAACCTCGTGTCCAAACTATACGGACATCAGAGAAACATTCTTCCCCCAGTTCACAAACTTCCACAAAGACTTCAAGCAGTTTCAACAACAGGACAAGATCTCATACATACTGGGAGAAAAGCCCATCAGCTCAAACCTGACGGCGAGATACGTCAAGTCCTGTCAAGAGCAGAAGAGCAACAACCTGCACAACACAGACACAACACAGACACAACACACACAACACAGACACAACACACACAACACTGACACAACACACACAACACTGACACAACACACACAACACTGACACAACACACACAACACTGACACAACACACACAACACTGACACAACACTGACACAACACTGACACAACACTGACACAACAACAGGACAAGATCTCATACATACTGGGAGAAAAGCCCATCAGCTCAAACCTGACGGAGAGATACGTCAAGTCCTGTCACGACAGAAGAGCAACAACCAGCACAACACAGACACAACACAGACACAACACAGACACAACACACACAACACACACAACACAACACTGACACAACACACACAACACTGACACACACACAACACACACACACACTGACACAACAACAGGACAAGATCTCATACATACTGGGAGAAAAGCCCATCAGCTCAAACCTGGCGGCGAGATACGTCAAGTCCTGTCACGACAGAAGAGCAACAACCTGCACACAACACACACAAACACACACAACACTGACACAACACACACAACACTACACAACACACACAACACACACAACACAGCACAACACAGACAACACTGACACAACACACACAACACAGACACAACACACACAACACAGACACAACACACACAACACAGACACAACACACACAACACAGACACAACACACACAACACTGACACAACACTGACACAACACACACAACACTGACACAACACTGACACAACAACAGGACAAGATCTCATACATACTGGGAGAAAAGCCCATCAGCTCAAACCTGGCGGCGAGATACGTCAAGTCCTGTCACGACAGAAGAGCAACAACCAGCACAACACAGACACAACACAGACACAACACAGACACAACACAGACACAACACACACAACACACACAACACACACACAACACACACACACACCACACACCCACACTACACAACACTGACACAACAACAGGACAAGATCTCATACATACTGGGAGAAAAGCCCATCAGCTCAAACCTGGCGGCGAGATACGTCAAGTCCTGTCACGACAGAAGAGCAACAACCAGCACAACACAGACACACACACAACACACACAACACTGACACAACACACACAACACACACAACACTGACACAACACTGACACAACACTGACACAACACTGACACAACACTGACACAACACTGACACAACACTACACAACACTGACACACGCACACAACACCGACACAACACCGACACAACACCGACACAACACCACACAACACCGACACAACACCGACACAACACACACACAACACCGACACAACACACACACAACACACACAACACTGACACAACACACACAACACTCACACACACAACACACACACAACACACACAACACTGACATAACACACACAACACACACAACACACACACACACACAACACAACACACACACACACACAACACTGACACACACACACAGACAACACTGACACAACACTGACACAACACTGACACAACACACACAACACAACACTGACACAACACACACAACACAACACTGACACAACACACACAACACTGACACAACACTGACACAACACCGACACAACACTGACACAACACCGACACAACACTGACACAACACCGACACAACACTGACACAACACACACAACACTGACACAACACACACAACACTGACACAACACACACACAACACACACAACACAACACTGACACAACACACACAACACTGACACAACACACACACAACACACACAACACTGACATAACACACACAACACTGACACAACACACACAACACTGACACAACACACACAACACACACAACACAGACACACACACACAACACACACACACACAGACACACAACACAGACAACACTGACACAACACTGACACAACACTGACACAACACACACAACACAACACTGACACAACACACACAACACAACACTGACACAACACACACAACACTGACACAACACAGACACAACACACACAACACTGACACAACACTGACACAACAACAGGACAAGATCTCATACATACTGGGAGAAAAGCCCATCAGCTCAAACCTGACGGCCAGATACGTCAAGTCCTGTCACGACAGAAGAGCAACAACCAGCACAACACAGACACACGACACAGGCACAACACACACAACACAGACACAACACACACAACACTGACACAACACACACAACACACACAACACTGACACAACACTGACACAACAACAGGACAAGTTCTCATACATACTGGGAGAAAAGCCCATCAGCTCAAACCTGGCGGCGAGATACGTCAAGTCCTGTCACCACAGAAGAGCAACAACCAGCACAACACTGACACACACACAACACTGATACAACACTGACACAACACACACAACACTGACACAACACACACAACACTGACACAACACACACAACACACACAACACTGACACAACACAACACAACACACACAACACTGACACAACACCGACACAACACCGACACAACACCGACACAACACTGACACACACACAGACACAACACACACAACACACACACACACACAGACACACACACACACAACACTGACACAACACTGACACAACACACACAACACTGACACAACACTGACACAACACAACACAGACACAACACTGACACAACACACACAACACTGACACAACACTGACACAACACAACACACACACACACACACAACACTGACACAACACACACAACACTGACACAACACTGACACAACAACAGGACAAGATCTCATACATACTGGGAGAAAAGCCCATCAGCTCAAACCTGACGGCGAGATACGTCAAGTCCTGTCACGACAGAAGAGAACAACACACAACCTACACAACACACACAACACAACACACACAACACACACAACACTGACACAACACAACACTGACACAACAAACACAACACTGACACAACACAGACACAACACTGACACAACACACACACAACACAGACACAACACACACACACAACACTGACACAACACTGACACAACTGACACAACACTGACACAACACTAACACAGACACAACACTGACACAACACTGACACAACACTGACACAACACTGACACAACACTGACACAACACTGACACAACACTGACACAACACTGACACAACACTGACACAACACTGACACAACACTGACACAACACTGACACACAACACACACAACACTGACACAACACACACAACACTGACACAACAACAGGACAAGATCTCATACATACTGGGAGAAAAGCCCATCAGCTCAAACCTGACGGAGAGATACGTCAAGTCCTGTCACGACAGAAGAGCAACAACCAGCACACCACACACACAACACAACACACACAACACACACAACACTGACACAACACAACACTGACACAACAAACACAACACTGACACAACACAGACACCAACACCACACACACACAACACTGACACAACACAGACACAACACACACACAACACAGACACAACACAGACACAACACTGACACAACACTGACACAACACTGACACAACACAACACAGACACAACACACAGACACAACACTGTACACAGGGCGGGGGAGATCACCCGCACCGCCTCCCGCGCCTCCAATTACCAATCCCCCCCCCCCCCGCCCGCCCGCTGCAATTTTTATTTAATAGGAACACCCCCCCCGCCCCCCCCCCGCACCGCACCTCAATTTAATTTATTTTTTTTTTTTAACATGATGGTAGTGATTCAGTGACGGAGGAGCTAGCATGTCAGTATCCGAAAGAGAAATGAAAGGTAATTAGAATGTAATTAAAATTGTAATTATATAAAAAAAAGAATGGGGCGGCGCACACACACCCCGCACAAATTAATTTATATATTATACAGAGACCTAACAAAAATAAAAATTAAAAGAAAAAAGAAAAATTTTTTTTTTTTCCAGAAAACAGAACAAAGTCCGATAACAAAACGGTGCCAATTCAGCATTAGCCACTTGGCCTTTTCTTTTGCACTGTGCAAACACAGAATAGCATCTACTGTGCCTGGATGCAGACGATTCCGCCTCGCCTCTAAAACCCGCACTAAATGAGCGTTCGCTTGCACAGCTTGTTGCAGGAATGCACAATATTATCATAGCAAGGCGCCGCAGTCGTGGAAATAAGCGATCTTGTTTGTCCCAGAATAACACATTTTCCTCTCAGGACTCATCTAACTGAAAGTTTCTCCGGGATCTGTTTCGCCTCCATTTCTGCATTAAGAAAAGGACCCCCCTCCACTGTCGACACCCGCGTATTTCTTTTACATGAGTGCAAAATTGCCGGTTGCCTGGTTGAACTGCTATTAAAACACATTCGTATTTTAAAGAAATGTTGTTATAAATAATGGTATTATTAACGAATGATCTCATCAACCCGCGACCCACCCGCAATTAATCAGAATATATTTTTTATTACCCGACCCACCCGACCCGCGGATCATCCGCAGCGCCCGCGGATTTAACCGCCATCCGCGCATCACTACAACACTGACACAACACACACAACACTGACACAACACTGACACAACACTGACACAACACTGACACAACACACACAACACTGACACAACACACACAACACAGACACAACACTGACACAACACTGACACAACACTGACACAACAACAGGACAAGATCTCATACATACTGGGAGAAAAGCCCATCAGCTCAAACCTGACGGAGAGATACGTCAAGTCCTGTCACGACAGAAGAGCAACAACCAGCACAACACACACAACACAACACACACACAACACTGACACAACACAACACTGACACAACACACACAACACACACAACACTGACACAACACTGACACTACACAACACTGACACAACACTGACACAACAACAGGACAAGATCTCATACATACTGGGAGAAAAGCCCATCAGCTCAAACCTGACGGCGAGATACGTCAAGTCCTGTCACGACAGAAGAGCAACAACCAGCACAACACACACAACACAAAAACACACACAACACACACAACACTGACACAACACACACAACACTGACACAACACAACACTGACACAACACACACAACACTGACACAACACACACAACACTGACACAACACAACACTGACACAACACACACAACACTGACACAACACTTACACAACACTGACACAACACTGACACAACAACAGGACAAGATCTCATACATACTGGGAGAAAAGCCCATCAGCTCAAACCTGGCGGCGAGATACGTCAAGTCCTGTCACGACAGAAGAGCAACAACCAGCACAACACACACAACACAGACACAACACTGACACAACACACACAATACAGACACAACACAACACTGACACAACAAACACAACACTGACACAACACACACAACACTGACACAACACACACAACACTGACACAACACACACAACACTTGCACAACACACACAACACTTGCACAACACACACAACACTGACACAACACTGACACAACACACACAACACAGACACAACACAACACAACACTGACACAACACACACAACACTGACACAACACACACAACACTGACACAACACTGACACAAAACTGACACAACATTGACACAACACAAAACTGACACAACACAAAACTGACACAACACAACACAAAACTGACACAACACAACACAAAACTGACACAACACACACAACACTGACACAACACACACAAACTGACAAAACATAACACTGACACAACACTGACACAACACAGACAACACTGACACAACACTGACACAACACACACAACACTGACACAACACACACAACACAACACTGACACAACACACACAACACAACACTGACACAACACTGACACAACACTGACACAACACTGACACAACACACACAACAC
The DNA here is from genome assembly GCA_037178815.1 of Barbatula barbatula. Taxonomy (NCBI): domain Eukaryota; kingdom Metazoa; phylum Chordata; class Actinopteri; order Cypriniformes; family Nemacheilidae; genus Barbatula; species Barbatula barbatula. Next base: position 21,685,753 of record CM074087.1, read on the forward strand.
AACACTGACACAACACACACAACACTGACACAACACTGACACAACACTGACACAACAACAGGACAAGATCTCATACATACTGGGAGAAAAGCCCATCAGCTCAAACCTGACGGCCAGATACGTCAAGTCCTGTCACGACAGAAGAGCAACAACCAGCACAACACACACACACACAACACAGACACAACACACACAACACAGACACAACACAACACACACAACACTGACACAACACTGACACAACACTGACACAACACTGACACAACACTGACACAACACTGACACAAAACACACACAACACACACACAACACAGACACAACACTGACACAACACTGACACAACACACACAACACTGACACAACACACACAACACTGACACAACACATGACACAACACACACAACACTGACACAACACACACAACACTGACACAACACACACAAACTGACACAACACTGACACAACACTGACACAACACTGACACAACACTGACACAACACTGACACAACACAGACACAACACAGACACACAACACTGACACAACACTGACACAACACTGACACAACACAACACACAACACAACACAACACAACACAACACAACACAACACTGACACAACACAGACACAACACACACAGACTGACACTTATGACAGGATCCTGTCACTTTCACTAAGAACTTTTGTCAATACTTCGCACTTTTATGTCTGTATTGATGTGTACATATTGTTTCTTATATAGGATACTCTTATTTTATTTTATACAGAATGTTTATATTTAATCTTCCTGCTTTGGCAATGTAAAACACTTTTTATCATGCCAATAAAGCTTTTTTGAATCTTGAATCTTGAGAGAGAGAGAGACAGAGAGAGAGAGAGAGAGAGAGAGAGAGAGAGAGAGAGAGAGAGAGAGAGAGAGAGAGAGAGAGAGAGAGAGAGAGAGAGAGAGAGAGAGAGAGAGAGAGAGAATTAAGACACTTTTATTTTAACAACAATTATAAACAAACATATTTGTTCAATACAATATGATGATAATGATAACAATCATTCATCATCACAACAAATAAATAAATAAACATTACCATTTCAGCAACACCAATTCATCTTCATAAACTGTACATAAAACATGGTTTATGCCCCAAATTTCCATAAAACGTATACCTATACGCCCGACTAATTTATAGTACGCATATTCCACTCTGAGACAAGAACCCACTAGGCCCAAAAACATGAAAATTGGATTTACTGCACCTTGTCCTGATATCTTATTTTTTCTAGTTTTCCAGATGACTAATTTTGCGTTACCGAAAAGAAAATTAAGTAAAACCAAAACATTCTTTTGCTCAACGGTGTACTTTGGACCAAAGATGAACAACTGAAAAGTTTCACCCAAAGATGTAACCTACTCTGTTAACAAGGAGAACAAATCCATCAACCTTGTACATTGCATGAACAAATGAAAAACAGATTCACTTTCCACACAAAACGGACAACCCACACTAACAATAGGATCAATATGCACCACATGCCTGTTTGTAGCTATGCATCCATGTACAATCCTCCACTGGAGGTCACCCGTCCGCTGGTCAATCGGACGCTTGTACAGGATTCGCCAACTACCTTTAGGGGAACAGTTAGTGCCAAAGACCTCTGTCCATTTCGTCGAAAGAACCCCAGTCAAAGAATGTAAATTCGACACTTTTACACAGGTGACATAAAGGGCTTTCTTTCCCACCAACTCAAAACCATCCATTTGTGGAGTTCTGAAAGACAGTAGACCTCTCCCGTCTTCCTGCCAGTACCCCACCGCAGCTCTTACAGTCAGAGAAGGAAAACAATACTCACATCCACTTCTCCATTCATCTGTTAACGCTGGATTGTCCAGAAAAGCACGATAGTTAAAGTCCAGTTCTCCAATCACCTCTGTGGTGAGCTTCTGCAATATTCGTGTTGACTTGACTCCAGTTTCCCTGCCCAATGATTCCAGACTGGTGTGTAGTATATGACCCAGCTTTGTGCACCCAGCAGACAGTAGACGTGCACGCAGAGCGGCTGAGGATAAAAATCTTGAAGGCAAGAAAGAGTTAAGAACCAACGGCTCCTCTAACAGCCACATCCCAGCAGGAGCTTCAGGTGATCTTGAAAATAGATTTGTAGAAAGGAGTAAGATCTGTAAGCTCAGTCTCTCCTAGCTTCATCAGAAACAAATGCTTATCAATGTCATGATTCTGCTGCATCATGTCATGTTTCTCTTGGTTTAGTGGCAGGATCATGACAGAACCTCATGTTAAATGTGGAGAGAGACAATTATTGTTCTTATGGCCTTCCATACTCTCTCCGGTCTCGTCATTGTTCCCATCCTCTTGTTACCTCGTTATTGATTAATGCCTACACCTGTTTCCCTCTTGATTTGCTCCCTTATTTAATGCCCTTGTGTCTTCTGTCTTGTGCTGGTTCATTGTGGTTGTGTGGTGAGTCCATGTGTCTTGTCAAGTCTAGTTCAGTGTATTTGTAGTTCTTGTTTTGAGTTTGTTAAGTCTTTGTGTAGCTAGTCTTAGTCATGTTATTGTATCCATGTTTTGTTCTGTTACCCCCTCGTGGGTCTTTGTTTTATTATTTATTAAATTATTTGTTAACCCCTTACCCGCTGTCTGCACCTGGGTCCTCTCTCCGTGTCTCACCACGAAAATCATGACAATCAAGTCCCATTCCACCAGCTCTTCTCAAAAGTACCACTGCGGTGTCAAACCAAGTACTATCATTGTTGTATAATAGTCTTTGGGCAGCTTGTAAACGAAATGTCATTAGCCTGGCCCGGACATCCACCAAACTGTGGCCTCCTTCTTGTGTCGAGAGAGAGAGAGTGACAGAGGAACGCACCCAATGTTGTCCGGCCCAGAAAAAGTTGACCATTATCATCATATATAGTTATATATAGATTTGTAAATTGCCATTGTAGTTTACATCGCAAATACAGTTATTTATAGCCCACTTAAACTTGAATTCTATAAAAAAAAATTCGCATTCAGTCGATAATATTCAAATTCTATTCTTAACCTTGACTTCATCAAACCCTCATAAATCAGTACCACATCAGTTTGTCCCATACCACCTATTTTGCTTTGACGAGAGAGCCAAACAGCTAACTTTGCTTGTCCGAAAAAAAAATGGAGTAAATGATAAATCTCCCTCTTGCTACGTTTATATTTAGGGCCATAAATACACAGCTCAAGTGTAAAGACTTCTCCTAATGTCTGACACCACCCTCCAAGAATTTCAAAAAGAGGCAATAATCTACTACAGTCTGTAAACAAATGAAAAACTGTCTCCTGCAGTTCACAAAACGGACACCCTATCCCCGCTAGTGGATCAAAATGTGCTCTGTGTCTGTTCGTAGCTATACTACCATGTACAACGCGCCACTGCAGGTCTCCAGATCTTTTTTCAATTGCATATCTATTTCTCAAGCATTACATTCACAGAAGAAAGTGTGTAGAACTGAACAGCTTTCATGTGTAGACGTCACACCTTTATAAACTTCTGTCTTTCCCCTCAGGTAGAGAAGAAGCTCTGTTCTGCTGTTTACATGGTTTATTTTCACCTGTTATGTCCGCCGGACGCACACACGCACACTCACATCAGGGATAATCGATGGTGAAATAAATCAAAGGTGCAGTGGAAAGCCTAGTTGATCAAATCCTGCGACAATTGAATGATGAATGTGCGGTGCTGTGGCTGCTTGTGTTGCAGGTTGTCTGGAGGTTATTACTGTGTGCTTTAGCCGCTTCTGCCCATTCATCACACCGCCAGAGAACAGAGAGAGCGGAGAGAATGCACTCCTGACTAACCTGTTGAGCCTCAGGATTTTTCTCTGAAAGAAACACTTAAAAATCTTTGGCCGCTTTCTATTAGCCACGGCTCGCCCCAGAGGCCATATGACCAGGGCCGGCGCTACCTATAGGCGGAGTAGGCCGTTGCCTAGGGCCTCGGGCTTGGAGGCGGGGCCTCCAAAACATCCCGCAGATCCACCAATCAAGAGCAGCAAAAGACTAGGCTAGGCTTTTCTGATCTGATGGCGCCGAAACGATCGCATCCTTCAGGTGCTGCTAAGCGTAAGGCTAAGCAGGCACGCAAAGAAAGTGCAGCTCGTGATGCAGGTATCATATGTTTTGGAGTGATTGTAATGTATTGTAAAAAAATAAACTGAGCCTGACGATCAGTTTCATTTTGGGATAGGCTATAATTTGACGGTTATTCTGAGTTCAAAAGAGCGCGGACGTTGATGGACTGAATTTGCTTCTGACAATGCAGAATTTTGTTAGAAAATAGAAAGACGTTCTAAAGTAAACAAACCGTCCGAAAGAATCTGTTCGCGGAAATGATACGGTCTTCCAGTCACTGTTGGAGAGAGGCAAATTCATGATTAACAGTTGATCTGATTCTGAATCTTACAAAAGAGTCGATTACAACCTGTGGAATCGACTCTTGATTCCTAACACCTCTAAATCAAGGAATCAATTCTTTTGGAATCGATTTCCAGCCCTAGTCAGGAAATAAATGGCAAAATACTAAAGTAAAAGTAAAGAAGTTTGTCAGTCAAAGAGAAAACGCACTATAACTGGAGCATTGTTTATGTTTCAAAACAGTACCTCAACTGTCTATCTTCTAAAACGCAGATGTTTAGCCTACATTTACTGCTCTATCATAATAGACCTATTTAATTTTTTTTGCTGTTGCAATATTTATTGAAAATAAGTATGCAATTTTAAGCATATGAGTAAACACATAATTACAGTTGAAGAAATTAACTCGACATTATTTAGTAGTTTATTTATATCACTTACACACTAGCAGCTGATTTGTGTATATTCATATTAAAGGTATTTCTCTACAATACATATGACACTATTTAGTCTATCACTGAACAAAACTGTTCATTATTCCAGTGTTACTTTTTTTTTACCTTAATTAAAGTTAAATTAATATGCACATTTAAGTAAAAATATAAAAATACTGATGATAGGTTTTGTATAAATAAAATGGTTAGGAATCATATTTGTTTCAAGTGCTTTTTATTTAATGTTTTATTAACAAAGTTCGGGAGGAGCACGTTCAGATAATTAAACCTTATTAAACACGAGTGGAGTACATTCAGTTAATCAACAGATAAGAGGTATGTATACTGCAGACTTACCTCTGTTCATTGACAAATTATCAGCATCCCTCCACCACCCCATCTCCTAACTTTGATTTTAATAATCATCTTATTGGATGTAAACAACACAATCCAAAATACAACATCTAGATTATTCCTCTCACAATGTGGGGCAAAAATTCACTTGTGAATTCTGAAAGGTGAAGGGGAGGAGGGTGTGGCGGTAGGGCCTCCAAATGTCTAGAACCGGCCCTGCATATGACTGACAGGTAAAGCAACCAATCACATTTCTTTTTGAGCCGCGTCATGTTTAGAGGTGTAGAACAGCACAGTAACAGAGCGGTGTACATTCACAAGCGTTACAAAAGTTAACAGCACCGATGTTTATGAGTTAATGCCCTGAGCTTTGCATACTTTTAAGAATTTAGCTTTTAGTCGGTCGCGATGAATACTTATAGCAACTGATTTAATCATGGCAGCTTACTTCTTAGATCAGACGGCTTCATGTGGTTTCCAGGCGACGCGCACGTCTCACGGAAATCCTGTGAAATTCAACCAATCAGATGACAACTTTGATCGTGCTGAAGTGTTTCTAGAAAAGTGTGCCTTATGCATCAGACATTCAGCGAACGGTCTGTGACGTCTGACGCTGAGACTATGTGTTTGATAACTCTATACTCATATATATTTACTGTAAAAGCCAGATTGAGAAAAGCCCTATTGAAATAAACTTGAATTGAAAGGTTTGTCAGATGACCATCAGTAAAATCTGTTACCGTCTGCTAAATGTAAAATGTCACCAACGTATATATGTACACTTAAAATAATTGACTGTATGTGCACTTTGACACAATTTAATAGGATTTTGTGATTCATTTAGATCATAATATCTTGATGCTTTTGAATGGATGTCAATATTTTTTAAATCAGATGGTATAGTAACTGAGCTGTTATTCCATGTGGTCACATGAATAAAACAGATGGCATTAGTCACTTGATTACATGAGATGAAGAAACAGCTCGAGCAATAGGCTAAAAAAGAGCTGATCTCACACACACACGCACACGCACAGCAAGATAAACTCATATCGCTGGAAACAAGGACTACTGGGAAAGCGTCGACATCATCAGCTTCTTCAGCGTTCACTACCGCAACTATAACCAATGAAAATAACACAGCAACAGTCTGTTACAACAGTTACCACAGATGGAGAAAGTGTATTCCGTAAAACAATTGAATACTAGATTCTGATTAGCTGGAAAAAGAGTTTGTTATATTCTCATGTGAACGTTTATTTGACATGTATGGGCCTACTTACAATTTTGAATTATTTATTATATTTATTTTAATCACTTTTAATGATTCATAATAATTCATCTTCTGATTAATAATGTCATAAATATTTCTCTTTTTACAGTAATTTAGAATTAGCCAGACTTGTTTATCTGACAAACATTTATTGGCACTTGACTATTGTTTTGCGGTCCGAAACATCTGTGTGTAGTGTTATGATGAGCAGAGTTTTGCTCATGTCGCCAGCAATGTGCTCACAGACTTATGATAGACAATACATTGCCTAGAGATTGACTCTGGTACATGTAGACCTCTCAAATGTGCCATCAACAACAGGGTGTTGTGTTGTTTTTATTATGCTATTTGGCAGGAATTTCATTAGAATCCCCCTTTTTTCATGCAGTTATAACTGCTTTATAATGCATTTGTAAATGTTTTATTAATCATTAATCAACACATTTATAAATACTTCATAAAGGGAACCTTAATGTAAAGTTTTACCATTTCTCTAATGATTCCGTTTCAGCTTCCGGAGCGTCCGCAACAAAAAACTGGTCTCCCTGAAATGGCACCAACTATTCTTTATTTTCTCCACACTTTTGCATCGGTGGTCATGGAATTCAAGGGGAATCTTGTTCTTTCATTATAAAACAAACTCTGCTTCCAGCAGTTTCTGTAGGTATCTGCATCAGGCATAAGGGAGGAAAACAGCATTATTTATTTACACCGAGAGATGTGGCCTGCTCGGAGTGAAATTAAAGAACAGTATGTGAGTTTGAAGAGAAAAATATCTCTGATGCAGATTTCGCTCACCTAACTCTACTTCTAGCTTTCAACAAACCTCAGTCAATGAGTGGAGAATACGTGTGGGTATATGTTTACATTACACATTACACATCTCATCTGCTGGAGTCTTCACGATAGACTCACGGCGACTACAAACAAAAAGCAATCATGAATTTTTTAGCTGTTATTCTGTGTTTTGAATGATTCTACACAAGAAAGACGGTGATAAATCAACAGTGTAACATACACAATCTAAGCCATTAAGAAAGCCTTTCTGAATGTAAATGCATTGCATCAGTGCTGATTCATAGAGGATCAAAGTATAAAAATCAAACACCGCACTGACACAAAATCAATATGTACTCTAGAGAATATTGGCTGGAGCTTGTAGACCTTGAAGCTGGAGGAAAAACTGAGCTGGAGAGGAATTGCACAGGTTGAGGAAAACACCGTCCTGGAAATCAACCCTGAAAACATGAGAGAGACTCACTCAGTCAACTGGACAACAGAAAGTCTCTTTGTCTATGTTTAATAGAAAAGAAAAAAATGTTCAAGTTTACGTTTCCTAATTAAACAAATCCTGAAAACACTGAGTAAATCTGAATATTGAGGGAAGATGATATGTTTGCCGGGTGAAAGCACAGGACAACATGAAACTGTGATGTTGCTGTTGCTTTGCACTTTGTTCTCATGATCTGGCCGTTCTTCATTTCTCCTCCATCTGCCACAGAGACGCTCAGCATGGCTGGGATGTGTCCCGAACTCAACATCTGTAGAGTTTTACTGTTCCTAAAATAAACAGACCAGCTTCTTTCTGAATGCATTTATTTGTTTACTAGAAAAAAATCACAAACCTGCCACAAACTTATTCATACCTTGAGAAGGCAGAATCGCAGGCACTATTTCAAAGGATTAAACCATTATCGACAGCTACACGTCACAACTTTGAAGGTTTTTCGGGAGATCGTGTGGAGTTTTCCTGCCCAGTATTCAATCCGAAACAGGGAGTCAAGGCTTGGTTTGCAGTTTATGACTTATTGATTTTGAGATTATGAAGGCTGAATGGTTTAATTGCATCTAAACGCACAGCTTGTTGCAGCACGTCTCTGAATATAACAGCTCTCGTGCGACTCGGGGGATGAAAGCCGCCTCTCCACCCCACTGAATTCATCTGACTGGAAAATGAAAAGTTTGGTCAGATCGATGTCTAATGACTTCAGTAAAAGAATACAGTGCTGCTAGACTGCGCCGCATGCATCCGGATCAATAAAGAAATGTGAATGACGGCGGGAACGGTGAGCGTTGAATCGATGATAAACAAATTTCCAGAAATTTGAAATGCCTGGACTATTGAATTAGACCATTCGCTCAAAACAAAAGTATTGTGTCGTATTGTTCGGTGTACTCGAAACGTGTTCAGCTTACACTGACAGACAATCACAAGGTGTGTATGGCTTTAGGTTGTTGTGATGTGTTATTGCCTGCGTGAGAACATGACATCTGAAAGCCAATCGCTTACCGAATGACTTTTGTGTGAACGGTGTGTGTGGATAAAGCAGGAGGACGGACTGGGAACGGCTGCATAATGCCGCTATCTCATTACTCATTGCTTCAGCTTGTGTTCTTCAGCAAGTATTTACACCTTGAGACGATTAAGCGAATCTTATTATCAGAGCTGTTTGTAGTTCATTGAGAATGACGACACATTCTGAAATGATTATTTTGGTAATTTACTCAAGAAGGATGTCAAGGTCCACCGTCGAACAGTATCCAGACCATAGGAAAAAGATCACATGTGACCATGTACCCATATAGTGTGCATGAGAGGTAGGTCGTTTTGCATCGTAGACTTTATCTTGTGCATTAGAACGGTGATACCATGCTGGCTAACTGCTGCGCCATAACCACTTCGTATGTGTCGGAAACACCGCACTACGCGCTTTACATACATATTAACATGGAGCGTCACACACCTAACAAACAATGCGCTTAAAGTGAAGAATTCACAACACGTGACGTTTGGAGCTCTTTTTCATGTGTCTTTATGCTACTGTGTCGATTAAAAATCAAACTAGAGAAGTATTGAGGCCGCACACTATGTTAGAAGCTGCATAACTTCAGTCTATAAGTCATCAATAACGTTTCCTTTCTAGTGACAAACAGGACGCTATACTTAGCAGGAGCTGCTTCAGCAAATACGGTTTGTAGTTTTATGACGTGACGTTAATTGGTGAAGGTCTGGCGATGCCTGCAGTTCCTCTGCTCAATGACACAGAATGATACTGGAGGTTATCTGGCCATGATTCATTGAGCTGCTGGTTTCTCTGCTGACCTTCATATCTTCTTCACTTTGTGCTGATGTCTAAGGGGAGCGTACGGACCGCGAGCAAACCTTGTGTTTTTACACTCTTATGGGATCTTAATCAATCCAGTATTGGACGCCAGTGCAGGGGAGAAATCGCTCATGTTTGATGTACGTATCTGAATGTGCTCTGCCTCCTTAAAACTATTTACATGAGAAAATGATGGACTACAGCTAAATAAAACAAGCAGAAATTCTCTGAGGTAACAACAGGGACCACAGATCCAGTGAACTGTTGAAGATGAAAACTGTGTGGATTGAATCCAGGCATGAATGTTAATGGAATGAAACACAAGTCCACACACCCCACTGATCTGAAGAGAGGAGATGCCAAAAGCAACCATTTTACCAATAACGCTTGCCTGCATTTTTCACAGTTTTATGTTAATTCAGCGGCACAGTATTCAGATTAAGCGTCTCGGTTGATGTGCTCAGATGGATTTGAGTGTTGAAGTTGTGTACATGTATGACAAATCCTCTCTCAAGAACCTCCGGGGCAGAGTCTCTTTACCTTTCAAAAACACACCGCCACTACAAGCCACTGACACAAGGTTTGCTGTGGAGCGAGAAATGGAACCGCTTGGCAGAATAATTCAGTTGCTGTTTCGACGATTCCAGCGAAGCAACAGTGTTTGTGTAAAAGAGAGGAGAAAAACATGCACATCAATCTCAAATGGGTGCTCGACCAAGAGAGTAAATCGAAGTAGTAACAAAAGTCAAACAGTGTTTGTGTACCCACGGTTTAATAGATTAACGTTATTTTGTGTAAAAGATGTTTTATCAATCGATTAATTGCACTTAAATATGCAAAAACAAACATTACAATGTGCTGGTAAAATCACAATAATCGAGTGATATTGTTTTCTTCTGGGTGAAGTGTAACCTTGTTTGTTTTTGGTGAAGTGGCGACTGGAGAGCTTTGTTTACTGCCCGTGTTTGCTCAAGCGTTCTATTTTTAATGCGGCACAATCAAACGCTGGAGAGGCTCTTAATCCTGAAGGATTATGGTGTGTATGACTAGCACCCGAGGCCAAAGCGCTCATCTGATTCAGACACTCGTCGTGTAATCGCATAAGAAGCATGTAAAACGCCTGGAGGAGGTGATGGAGGAGGAAACACACAAACTGGCAATCCTTCAGTATGCTGATTCTCTTCATCAGTCTGGGTCAAAGACGTTAAACCAAGGAGCGGGTTCGTTTGAATGTTCACGATATGGAGAATTTACACAGCTTTAGTAACCTCAAACAACACATGCAAGAGATTCCATCAGCGCTTGTGTCCTCATTCTGACTAAACCCAAACAACCGCCATGAACACAGACTAGCTTGGCTATGTTTTGTTTTTGTTCGTTTATTGTGGTTCCTGTAGCTTGGCTGGTAAATGTAAGTTGCTTCGGATAAACGTGTCTGCTAACATGCATTAATGTTTGCAGAATATGTTAAGCAGACAATAAAGTAACTCTCGGTTAACATCAGCTCACAGCAGAGTCCATCCATTGGGAGACGTTATCAGCACTTTGTATGGACCACGATTGAACAGGAATCATATGAATGAGTTTCAATGTAAGAAAACCCATCTTCACTTCTCTATGTCTGCCTGAAGATATACACCTCCCTGCTGAAAGGTGTGCACAAATGTCAGAAGAAGACTGAATGGTTGCCACACACTCTTATTCTGGAGGAATCTCAGATGGTCGACATTCGCACACGTTTGTGTTCAGCCTATAGCCTGGTGTTGTGTGGACGGTGGCGTCTGCAGTGCGGTGCAGATACTGTATGTGTGGGTACAGATGGCAGTGGGGAGATAGTTAGGGTCTTGTGTGATCTCTCTAAACACAGCAGCCCATCATCGCCGCTCTCCTCCAACCCTTCACACCCCTCCCCGGCCTCGGCTCTGCTCCGCTGAGGTCTGACGCTCGGCTGGATGGGAATTGCTACAGCAGATAGCATCAGCTGGTGAAAGCTTACCAGTTAATGAGGTCTCCAAGGGCTGATGCGTCCCCAGCCTCTCTCTCCTCAGACACACACACACAGCTCGCTCTAGCGTTTTCTACTCTGCAATATATCCAATATACCCTCTCGCGCACACACCAACACATTACACTGTAGAAACTAAGTCATCTGGTGTTGTTGATAGAAGAGCATGTGACTCTAAGCCCATGTTCAAGATGAATCTTCCACATAGAAATGTTCAACATTAGTGCTTGCATGGCCAGGTGAACAAATACTTAAGCATGCTTTATTCCCAAGAACTTTAGTATGTATTGTTGGCGCATTTTGAATTGCATTTAAATATGTACTTTTGTATTTAACTTTTGGGTAATGCTTAAGATGAAGACCCGCAAAGAACTGTGTAAGTAAACTGAATTTACAGTGTAAGTTTTGGTAACTATAGTGTTCCTATAAGTTCGGGTAATAAAGGGGTAGCAACCAGATATAAGTGGGGACTGTTTTTGTTCCACGAAGTTACAGGGTAAGAACAATAAATATACACACAATCTGATATCCTTGACTCTGAAACCTTTATTTTAATAAAATGTACCTCATAATTATAATTGTAACAATAATGTACATCTAGACTAGGCTAAATATCAGTAGGTAAAGTGGAACAATATGCAAAGTTTGGGGAATAAAGGGGTAAGATATATACTGTATTTATTCTGTAAGTATTTTAATAATACGAAGTATGCATGACCTACAGCATGTTAGAGGACATTAGGAGAAAGTTAGCATTAGCACGTGTTCCATATCAGTCTGGGCTGTCTGTCAGCTAATTTTGACTAGGATACATTTTTATTTGATTGATTTTAGGTCACAAAAATGTGTAAAATATTTTAAATCTACGTTGACCTTTTCGGAATGAAAAAGTTTAAGAACTCCAGCTGTATGGCCTGGAAGGTCATGGATTGGGTTCAATTATCTTTAAAACACATTACAACTCAAGTCAGTTCTTTGCCATGGTTTAATAATTTGGAATATGAAATGAAATAAATGCGCAAAAACAGGCAAAAGATTAAGTGTAATTTTATTCTGCAGGTCTTCATGCAAACAGACTGAGCCAGGCACCGACATTTACATTTTATCATGTAAATATGTTTGTTCTACGTCAATTTAAACGATGTAAACAGGACTATCAGCCTACCAACTGAGTGTTTTTATGTTCTTTAAGCTGTTATGGGCTGTCCACTTCTCTTAACAAGCTTTCCCGTTCTGCATGAGGTAAAATGCTTATCATCATGATTAAAAGAAAAAGCTGCACATCGGGTTATGTGTAAACTTTTATTAAACCTGTTGATAAATTGTACAAGACATGTAGCCCTGTCGTCAAACTTAAGCAGACATTTGCTTATTTCTTCCAGAGCTGAGCTGGGTCCATTAGTCGATTAGTAGTCCATTTTCCCTCCCATGAGCAAAGTTTCTAGGGTCTAAACAGGCAAAATCTGAGCAAATTTTAGCATTAGCAGAAAACCTCCTTTGGATACTTCCTGTTACTGTGTCTACAATGACATTGTGTACTTTTACCTCAAAGTCAGTATGAGCTGATGCTAGCTGCTCATCTTCTGCAAGCTCTCCTGGCATCCTTTTCTTTTTTCTGATCCTTCTCTCAGTAAAGGCAGCCTGGACTACAAGCTCACATTCTTCCTCCTCTTGCAACTTTCCATTAGCCCACTTCACAAACTCATCAGCTGCAGACTTAACTCCTTCAAAGTCCCTAGCAGACTTCCTGAGACCCTCTTCTGTCCCCTCAACCAGACGTTGAGCTGTGATGATATCCATTCCCTTTGTCTGCAAGTATTTTGAAAGGGGGATGTTAGCTCAAAAATGCTAAGGAAGAGTTGAGCATCGACCACTGTCTCATACTTCAAAAAGCCTTCTATGAATCCCTTTGCCTTGGCCCTCACAGTTGGCTTAGTGCCTGATCCTTAGCCCACCACCTAGTTGTCCCTATTGGTCACAGTAGTCTGTGATGCTTGTCCTGACTCTTCTCCTCCCACTTCTGCATGCGCTTGTATGACTCTCTTAAAAAAACTGCTACATCTTTAAGCAGTGAAAACAGAGATGCACTTTCCACAACACTGCCTGTTTTCTCTGCCAGTACAAGACTTTTCTCTGAACATTACATGTTCAAAAGATGTGCATAACACCAAATATGAACCTGATTGGGGGAATGCTCAGAGAGGAGTGTAGAAAAGCCCCTAAACTGACCCTGCATATTAGCTGCACCATCTGTTGAGTTGCCCACACATGTGCCAATGTCAAGGTTCAGTACCATCACAGTATGAAACTTAAGAACACTAAATAGAGAAAGTAAAATCTTCACAGCTTTGCTGACTTTGTAAACATATGTAGAATAGCCAACACATTTGAAAGTGCAAACTTTTCTTCAGTAAACAAAATAGCAAAACAAAAAAACTATCAATGTTTAACAGTAAAATCTCTGATATGGGATCGTTCGGCCGTTTTGTTTACATATACATGGCTAAAATGTGCCTGCCTAATAACTTTTCTATAGCCTTTTTTTCATTAGGCTATTTTTGGTGCCCCCTCTGGTGCCCTATGCACAGCGCGTGATGCACGTGGTGGGAGCGCCGGCGCTGCCTGGAGAGAATATAAAAATGTCGTCCAGGTACACAAAGACAAACAGATTGACCATGTCGCCCAGAACGTATTAATGAGGCCTTGGTGTTTTAAACACCGTCTTCCATTCATCCAGGCGTTGTGGAGGTCTAACTTAGTGAAGATCTTGCCTCGCTGCAAGAGTTCAAACGCAGAAGACATTAAAGGTAGGGGGTACCTGTACTTAACGGTAATGCCGTTCAAACCTTGATAATCAATACAAGGGCACAGGGAGAAGAAGAAGTCAGCACCGGCAGGAGAGGAGGAATGACGAATGAGCCCTGACTGGAGAGAATCATAAATGTATTGGTCCATGGCCTCACTTTCAGGACCGTATAGGGAAAACAGACGACCTTTAGGCGGAGAAGTGCCCGGGAGAAGTTCTATGGCACAGTCGAAGGGGCAATGCGGAGGCAAAGAGGTGGCTCAGGACCTGTTGAATACCGCACAAAGATTGTGGTATTCCACCGGGACGGCGGTCAGGTAAGCTGGATCCAGCTGCGGAATACAAGAAACAAAGGCAGGAGAGGGGGCAGAACCAAGACAAGATACAAGACAAGGCGGGCTGCAACTTAAGACAGAATTGTTGGCCCAATTCACATAAGGATTGTGCTGTACAAACCATGGATGCAAAATAATAGGGTTGCTGGGGGACTCGAGTATGTACAGCACAATGCTTTCACAGTGGTTGCCAGAAACAAAAATACTTACTCTGGGGTGGAGTGAGTGATAGTGAAGTGTGGGGTGCCATCCAGCCACCGGGCAGAAATTGGTTCGGAGAGAGAAATAAAGGGGATCTTCCGTCGTTGAGAAGTGCCAGAGTCAATGAAATTCCCCCTGGAAGATGAGTCGGAAAGGAAGTTAAATGTGGGAGGAATGGGGAAAAGAACAAGGTATTGCGCCCACCATGATCCTCCGCACTACTGCTGTTAAAGGGCATTTGGTGGCAAAGTGACCAGGCTTGCCACAGTAGAGGCAGAGGTCCTGAGCAAGACGCAACTGCGTCTTCTGCGGGGTGAGTCGAAGGCGGCCGAACTGCGTAGGCTAAGCACCCGTGGGGTGAGTATGTGGTCTCGGCAGCGGGAGCATCGGCCCCAAGCCAATGAGAAGGGGCGTGGTGGTGCCGTTGGGAGAGATCTAGGTGACCCGAAGTGCGAGTGTGACCAGCCGGTCCAGGTCGTCAGGTAAGTCCATGACCGTCAGCTCTTCGGCAATGGAGCAGTTAAGTCCCTTCAAGAAGTGGATGTACAGCGCTGCTGCATTACATTTACAGGCAGCACTGAGGGTCTGGAACTGGATTGAATAATCCGTAATAGAGGCTCGGCCTTGCATCAAGTGGGAGAGTCTAGTTGCCACTTCATCTCCTCGTACCGAAAGGTCAAACAGACGCTCCATCTCCAGGTGGAATCTTGTGAACGATGCACAGCAGGGAGCGCGGGCATCCCAGATGCCCATTCCTGGGCCTGTCCAGAAAGAAGTGTTAGCATGAAGCTCACCTTGGCGGTCTCAGCGGCGTAACGATGTGGTTGCAGATCAAACACTAAAGCACACTGGGACAGAAAGACCAGACAGGAGTTAGGGTCCCCGTTATAGACTTGGGGGAATTGTCATGGGGCTCGGGCTCATGGTGGCTTTCATCCCGGTCCCGGTACTGTGTGTCCCGAGTGGTTGCATCGGACTCCGCGGCCTGAAGACGGGCAGTGAATGTAGAAACCTGAGCGCTGAGTATTTCCACATCCTGCACAGTGGTGTTGAATTGGGTAGCCTGCTGCCCCAGCATCACTCCTTGCTGCACAACAGCTTTGCGTAGGGGATCAGGTCCTGCTGAATCTATCCTTATGGTGCGATTGTTCTGTCAGGGAAAGAGCACACGGATTCAATAGCAAGTGAGCAGACTTTATTGAACCAAGAGCCGTAGCGCCTAAAGCACCAACCTCCTCAGGCGGGTGAATACCAGTCCAGCCCCAGAGCTGGTGACCACGGGCTGTGTTGGGGACTGAGGGGGTAGAGGCGCCTGGATGCGTGAGAACAAGGTGGGTGGAAAAAAACAACAAAAACCAAAAGCCTGGGCACATACAAAAAAAAGACGATCGCACACAGGGACAAGAACCTAGGAGGCATAAATAGGTTGATATAAATGAGAGCCAGGTGAGGGTAATAAGCATTAATTATGGGTATGAGTGAAGAGGCGAGAGGGGTGGGGCACATAGACACACAGACAATGAGCACGTGGCAGCAATCAAAACAGAGCCACGCGATCAACACCAAGCACACACAGAGAAAATCAGGCAGGTGGTCTACCCTGAAACCCGACAATATACAGTATACTGTATATATATATATATATGAGTCCCTATACCCCCACTTTTTGGCACGCACAACATTTATACCTGTGAGTGATCACTACAGGGGCACCATGAGGTCTTAATACGCCTCCGGGTGTGATACTATTCTGTAAGTGCTCAAGATTAACATGAGATATACAGAAACTGTCTAAGTTAGGGCCGCTTTAAAGAAAATCTCGACCTTTTCTATGAACTTTGAGCGTTGCGACTTGGCAGATGACGTTTATGCTCAAACAGCTATACTACCCTCTAACTAAATGTAAAATTCCATCATTCCAAAATAAAAATATACTTGTTAATATACATGTTATGGACTGTATCCTAAGAAGTAGACGTTTAAACTTTAATTAACAGTGGTATATATACAGTATATATTTCTGTTTTGCATCATTCGACAACATGATAATGTCAGAAAACAAGCGAACATTCACCTGACTTCACAGAACATCATCACCAGCCTCCTCAGCCGTGGTGTTTACACCGTACTGACACACTCTCGGTTTATGAGGCTGGAGGTTGTGATCTGTCGGAAATACTTCTGCACACTGGCATATGACAGATGAAAAGTCCTGTTGTTTTCAGCTGTGTTGCCTACAGTTTGTTTTGTCTGAAGAGGTTGGCATTAACAGAAGCAAGTGACAGTTACTATATATGCGGCTGAAGTCCCACAGCGGGTAGCCCTACAACTAAGGTGCAATCATGCTCTTTAACAGGGATATGCATTGAATTTGATCATCTATTGTTCACAGAAAATGCGTGTCAAAATGGATTTTCTTGCCGCCTCAACTCGCTGCCCTTCTGCTCGCACACAATGTAAAAGTGTGGAGCTGGCTGACGCTCAGCCATCTTTCTAGAAAGCACTTTGGGCTACAGTCTCCCATGGCTCCCATGGCTGACAGCTCATACATTTTATTAACCTGATACCTTACATGACCCCCAATAACAGAAAGCAGGTGAAATCTGCACGTCCCAGCCTGGATGCCAGATCTCTTTACCCATGCAGGTCCAGAAAGTGTTGGCTAGATTGGGGTGACACCCGTCTCATCACTTTAGTCTATAGTTCTACAGTCCATTGAACAGAGCAGAGGTCCAAAACTCCAAAGGCCATATATAGGAGACTGTGTATCTGAACTACAGGCTAGAAAATACGTGTGTAAGCAATAGCATTGCCAGAAAAGAGACTTTGGGAAAAACTGTGTCTGCCTCATATATTTTCAGATGAACGTTAAAAAAAAAACCCACGTATTTCACTGCGGTCAAGCCAGCCATCACTCCCAACACGAAGGTCAAACTTGTAGTCATGCTGTTTTATTATGTGTGCATATACAGTCCAATTTCAAGCGTTAAAACTTTTTGTGAATTAAGGGCCTTTATTTAAAAATGTGGCGCTTCCATTACATGTTTCTGAGGCGAAACATCAAAATGCACAGCTAAAAATAAACGCTTCACAAAACAGCTTGTAACGTGAGCAAAACAAGCAGTAAACTCTTCATGTTGATTAACAATTGAAAAACAAAATTTTTTCACATGAGTCATAACGTTTGACCAGTGTTTTAGCATTCTGCATTTTTTAACAAAAATAATTTGAATTTAAATGTCATTTAAAATAAACAAATATAGTGAGTAAACAACAATAGCCCAATAAAAGTTTAGACAATAAAGGTTTAGAAAAAAAATTATTAGGACTATAATAACATATATAACTAGTCCACTGAAGTGTGATATAGGACCTTTTGAGACTCGAAGATGTGACGAAGAGAGCTAAAGCAGATCTATAGCAGAAAAAAAGGGAGTACATTTTACTGTACATTTACTTCATGTGTTTTTTTTTATTTACTCACATGAAGTAAATGTACAGTAAAACATACTCACCTTATGCACTTCTGGTGCAAATAATCTTTTTCCTTTCACATAAAAACGTTTTCCCTTTACAGTAATGTCCTTATACAGCATTTAACGCACTTCTGGCCTAAAGATGCAAATAACATTTGAGATCTCTGAATAAGCCCTCCTATACTGGCCTGACATATAGCTCAGCTTTATCTAATATAGTAGCATGATGTTTTCTGCAGACATTTTCTTCTTCTTCAGCATGTGTAATCATGCCTGTAACATTACATGATGGATGAAATGAGATGATGCAGACGTGCAGAAAACTGGAGCACACAAAGCAGTTCTGAAGTCAAGTCAGCTTTATTTATACAGCGCTTTTTACAAATTTCATCGTTACAAAGCAGCTGTACATGAAAACATTGACAATAAGCAAAAAATATAAGGTTATGCAAGTCAAAACATGCTGCAAGCTAAATCTGAAGCTACATTCAAAGTGCATACACGAGGGCTAAATGTCTTTTAACAAACATAAACACCAAATAAAATGATAATTTATTGTGTAATCTAAGCACTGTTCATGTGGCACATAACCAAAAATATGAAAATGAATGACAGCACGAAAGTGCATAACTTTAGGCCAGGAGTGCGTAAATGCTGTATAAGGACATTACTGTAAAAAAAAAATCAAATGAGTGCAATGAAACTTTAAAACTTCCACTTGCATTTCTTATAAAACAAGCTCATATGGCAGCTTGTGAATTTATAAACAAATTATTGTGTGTGGATGTATTAATGGGCGATATCTATAAAATAACGTATCTGCATTGCAAAACTCTTGATGAGATGGATTTTAACTTCTGCAGACTGCTCTCAGCCTAAATACCAGATACTTCAAGATGTCGTGGTGTTACGGAGTACATAGGGACAGAGCCGTATGGATCCATATGCAAGGCTTTACTTAGAAACTCCTTATACAGGCTAGGGTCAAAAAGTAAGGCAATACACAGAGTACAGTCACTAGAACAGGCGAACAGGGAACAGAATCCAGACAGACAAGACAACAGGGTAATGCAGTACGAACAGGCAATAATCCAGGGCGACAACAGGCAAACGAGAAATCCAAGGCACGACGAGATAAATAAGGCGTGGCTAAGACAATAACTCAAATTACAGGAATTAGGCTCCGTAAAGATGCTATCAACTGTGATAAATGCGTAGAATGAGTAGCAGCTGTAGTTGTAATCAGTGCAATGTGTTGTGGGGGATGCAGTCCAGAGAGTATTGTGAAAGTTTGTGTGTTGCAAGTGGTGTGTGGTGACCTTTGGTGGTGAGTGAATGGAAGTCCAAAGACAGGATCCTTAACAAGTCCCCCTCCTCCAAAGGAGCGGCTTCCAGAAGCTCCTAATAACAGCTTGATCCAGGTTGGTGGTGGAGTGGAGGCGGAACAGGGGGGAAGGTGACATGACCCTGCAGTGAGGGAGAGCGGTTACACCAGGTAAACAAGGCAGGGTTGAAGACCACCACCACAGAGCAGATTACCCACATGACGGGGCATACGGGGCTGAAGACCACCTCTGTGGTGCAGACGACCATCTCAGTGAAGTAGAAGACCTCCACAGTGGGACAGGAGGAGCAGAAGACCACAAAGGCAGAGCACACGGGCAGAAGACCACCTCGGTGACACAGACGACACTCTCAGTGAGGTAGAAAACCTCCACGACGAGACACACGGAGCAGAAGACCACCAGAGGAGAGAAGAAGACCTCCACGACAGAGCAGACGCAACTGATAACTTCCATGCATAGCAGAAGACCACCAGAACCGTACAGAAGACTACCACGATGGAGTAAACAGGGCTGAAGAGTTCCACGGCGGAGCAGAAGACCACCACAGCAGGAAAACCCCTGGCTGAGACTGGGACCTAGTGAGACAGACAGAGCATTTACGGCTCGAAGGGTCGCAGTGGAGAACACATTGAGTCCAAAAGACAGGACATATAGTTCATTGTCAAATTCAGTGACTGTAACTGGACAGAGAAATGGTTTACAGTGAGATGCATTGACAGGCGGTTCAAGATCAGAAACATTCGAGAATCCTTTTAGCAATAGATTTTAGACAAACAGACCTCTCATGAATGTGCTCATTGCCTGGGTATGACAGGCTAATTGAACTTGGACTCAAATGAGGGGAGCCAAATAAAATGACTTCAGTATGGTTCTCGTTTAACAGAAGAAAATTATCACCCATCCAGATTTTGATGTCGTTTACCCAAGCAAGCAAGCCGAATAAGGACTTAGACCCAGGTTTAAATTACATGTTAAATTGGGTATCATCCGCATAAATGTGATATAGGACCTTGTGAGACTCGAAGAGGTGACGAAGAGAGCTAAAGCAGATCTAAAGCAGAAAAAATTGGTCCCAAGATGGAGCCCTGCGGTACCCCACCAGTAACCAGAACAGGTGATGAATGAGACTGACCTAACTCCTGGCAGTAAAATGTGATTCAAACCACTCTTAGGCTGAATCACCGATACCAACCTCGGTTTTTTACCTGTTTAAAAGAATGCCATGGTCTATTGTATCGAATGCCGCACTTAAGTCAAACAGTAGCAAAGCTGCACAATTTCCAAAGTCGTTTACCACTCTTAACAAGGCCGATTCAGTGTTATGCTTAGATCTAAAACCTGACTGAAAGGGATCCAATATATTATTCTCAATTAAATAAGGTGATAACTGATTTAAAACAACTTTCTCCAATACTTTTGATAAGAATGGCATTTTTGAAATAGGTCTAAAATTGTTAAAATCATATGGATCTAGATTTGCTTAATAAGCAATGTTTGATATAATATGGAACAAAACTTGTCTGTTAGGAACTGTTGACAATGGGAATAATATTCGTAGCAATTGCCTCCAACACTTCCTTTAATAGCGTGATTGATAAAACGTCAAAAGAGAGCAAGTGGTTGATCTTAAGCTGGACACTATGAGTTTTACAACTCGGAGTGCGAGATGTGAAAATTTTGCAGGACTCGTAGGTAAATTCACATAAGTAGGTAAATTCACATAATAAACCTCCACAAAAGAAAACTGTGCTGTGACACCTGCAAGGAATTCTGCAAAGTTCATTGTGCGCCACCACCTCACCAAGAACTGAAGCGAAAGCCGCCCCCTTATTGACATGGTGGCGGCCCCTCCACCTCTAAAAGAGTGTTCACTCCAAACACGGCAAATCACGCTATTCGCGTGTAGTTGGACGCTTGAACCTTTTGAGTTTACTCGCATCATTCGTGCATGAAATTCGCTTCATTACAGACGGGTATTCACGTGATGAGAGGGGCTTCTGCGAGGCGGCTCCAGTCTCGTTGCGAAATGGCGGACATGGATTTTGTTAAGAGGGTAGCTGCGCGTTATGTGCTATGGAAGGCTGAAGTACGATGTAGATTCGTTCAGTGCCGTGTCTGGGTCCATCAGATCATTTGGAGGCGCAGCCCTTCATTGTTGTTTTGGATTTCTGCCCCCGCTCACTATGTCATAATCACGTCTCTACTAGAGCAAGCTCCTGATTGGTGAACGCAGCACGAATTTTCGCAAAAAGCAACAGTACTTTAACCTTTTTAAAGAATATCGCCTCCGACTAACTGTCACCAGCGCATGCATAAGAGGCATTGTGTAAAGCGCGTTCTAAGTACGACGAGAATACCAAGCAAGAAATGCCGTCATTTATTCCTCTAACAACAACAACAAAAAAGCATGAATAAGTGGCAATCCCCTGGATAATTACAAATCATTTGTAATGATTTTTCATAATGACTTTTTGCAAAACTACTGTAGGAGAATATGTTCTATACATATTCTACTCTAACATTACTTGGTATGTTTGACCTGCTATGCAGAACAATCTTACATTTTGGGGGAAAGTGCCTACCTTTTGAAATAATAAATAGGAATTACAGGCCAATGTTATTACAGAATACATGATGGAAATTACTGAACCACTGAACATCCAGCAAAAAGAAATCAGAAAACAAATTAGAAGTTGCTACTTGCTCAGGACCTCTGCCTCTACAGTGGCAAGCCTGGTCACTTTGCCACCAAATGCCCTTTAACAGCCGGGGCCCACCAGTAGAGCAGAGGATCATGGTGGGCGCAATACCTTGTTCTTTTCCCCATTCCTCCCGCATTCAACTTCCTTTCCGACTCATCTTCCAAGGGAAATTTCATTGACTCTGGCACTTCTCAACGACGGAAGATCCCTTTTATTTCTCTCTCCGTACCAATTTCTGCCCGGTGGCTGGATGGCACTCCACACTTCACTATCACGCACTCCACCCCCAGAGTAAGTATTTTTGTTTCTGGCAACCACTGTGAAAGCATTGTGCTGTACATACTCGAGTCCCCCAGCAACCCTATTATTTTGCATCCATGGTTTGTACAGCACAATCCTCATGTGAATTGGGCCAACAATTCTGTCTTAAGTTGCAGCCCGCCTTGTCTTGTATCTTGTCTTGGTTCTGCCCCCTCTCCTGCCTTTGTTTCTTGTATTCCGCAGCTGGATCGAGCTTACCTGACCGCTGTCCCGGTGGAATACCACAATCTTTGTGCGGTATTCAGCAGGTCCTGAGCCACCTCTCTGCCTGCGCATTGCCCCTACAACTCTGCCATAGAACTTCTCCTGGGCACTTCTCCGCCTAAAGGTCATCTGTTTTCCCTATACTGTCCTGAAAGTGAGACCATGGACCAGTACATTTACGATTCTCTCCAGTCTGGGCTCATTCGTCATTCCTCCTCTCCTGCCGGTGCTGACTTCTTCTTCGTGCAGAAGAAGGATGGCTCCCTGTGCCCTTGTATTGATTATCGAGGTTTGAACGACATTACCATTAAGTACAGGTACCCCCTACCTTTAATGTCTTCTCCCTTTGAACTCTTGCAGCGAGGCAAGATCTTCACTAAGTTAGACCTCCACAACGCCTAGATGATGGAAGACGGTGTTTAAAACACCATGGCCTCATTAATAGCGTTCTCAATCTGTTTGTCTTTGTGTACCTGGACGACATTTTTATATTCTCTCCAGGTAGCGCCACCACTCCCACCACACGCATCACGCGCTGTGCGTAGGGCACCAAGTGCTGAGGGGGCACCAAAAATAGCCCATTAGGCTGGCACATTTTAGCCATGTATATGTAAAAAAAAAAGGCCGAACAATACCATATCACCCCCGCACACCCCTACCCGCCCATGTACGGTCCGCGCGGCAACCTGACACAGTTTGACAGACGGTAGCCTAGGCAACTTATTTGGAAATGGCCCTGAAAAGACAGCAGGAGTCAAGATCATAGAAAAGAAAGAAGAAGAAACTGCGAGATGATTCCCGTGCATCACTTGCAGGTAAGTCTATGTTTAATCAACTTAAATTCAGGAAACGTGCATGTGCTGCTACTAATTGTAATGGGCCTCGAACTTGCTGACGTTCATGTTAGCAAACTATGTTGCTATAACTTTAATTTCGGTGCAGCTTGCAATCTGAATTGAGATTTTACTGTTAAACATTGATAGTTTTTTTGTTTTGCTATTTTGTTTACTGAAGAAAAGCTTGCACTTTCAAATGTGTAGTGTGTGTTGGCTATTCTACATATGTTTACAAAGTCAGCAAAGCTGTGAAGATTTTACTTTCTCTATTTTATACTGTGATGCTGCTATTGTGTTATTAGTATTGAGTTATACGTTTGGTAATAAAAAGTTAAACTGGCAAAAATATATATTTTTTTCAGGGTGAGGGGTACATCATAATGGAATTATGCTTAGGGCACCAAAATGGCTAGCAGCGACACTGTCTCCAGGTATACAGCCAGCCCGTTAGATGGGTCCTCCAGCGTTTACTCGAGAACCAACTTTTTGTCAAGATGGAGAAGTGCGAATTCCATGCCGGTCAGTTTCGTTCCTTGGCCACATAATATCCACTGAGGGTATTCAAGCTGATCCCGCTATGCTAAAGGCTGTCGCCAAATGGGCCACCCCCGACACTCGTAAGGCATTCAGCGTTTCGCCAACTTCTACCGGTGATTTATCAGGAACTTTGGTCAGGTTGCTGCACCTCTCATAAGAGCTCCTTCTTCTCCCATCGACTCGTAGCAGGAAGATGTTGGCGGTCAAGTTGGCCTTGGGTGAGTGGCGACACTGGCGGGATGGATCAGCGCAGCCCTTATTTGTCTGGAAGGACCACAAGAATCTTTAGTACATCCATTCAGCCAAGAGGCACGTTTCTGGTGCCAGCTGCACCCTAAAGTCCTCCAGTGGGGGCACTCTTCCAGACTGACTTGCCCTCCAGGCATTCGGGGGAAAGTGGGCTGCCGTCCGTCAGCATTTCTTGGGTTCCAGATGTCATACAGTTCATGTTGGCCTGCCCTTAGTGCGCTCAAAAGTGCATTGCCGTTGCACCTGGCAGAAGGCGATAGTCACCGGTTTTCTCCCCCTAACTATGTCTGTGGTCAGCGGGTATGGCTCTCCTCCAAGGACCTGCCTCTCCGGGAGCATTCTCGTAAGATGGCACCCAGGTTCATTGGGCCAGGCTCATGCTATGGTTTTTTATGCCTCCCGGGTCAAAACTGGGATCTCTTCTCCACTCAACCCTTATAGCAGTTGCCCCCCCACGTCGTCTCATGGACGGCTCTCCATCTTACTCCATCAAGAGACTTCTAGAAGTTCATCTCCAGGGTCGGGGGTTCCAATATCTTGTGGACTGGGAGGGCTATGGCACAGAGGAGAGAAGTTGGTTGCCGTGTCGGGACATCCTGGTGCACTCGCTGATCCAGGACCTCCATAGGAGATGAGGTGAGCCTTCTCCAGATTTTCAGGACATTAGGACTTTAATTCACCAAAGTGGCATTACAATGTATAGCAAAGTTATTTATAAAAATAACATGAAACGTCATTTTTACAATTTTAACTGCTAGGGAGACGCACTTAACAGACGGGTTTCATTGCACATACACCTATTCAAAAGCTCTTTTTATGCACAGTATGTGTATATTGTTCTGACAGACTCCTGAACGATCACATTAGTACTGCAATTAAAGTGTACTCCACTAAAAAGTACACATCTGAATTGATTGCTATAGTGATGACACCATCGATTTCACTTTAAAACGCAGGTTTAGACCTTAAATACCATTAAATGCCCTTAACTACTCTAACTATTAGCATACATTATCGCCACTATGCCAGCTTATTCCGGACACATGCCATGTATACAGTATATTCCTTTTTTAATCATTGCTAATCCCCCCATTTTTAGTCGCCGCTACATCAATGCGCTCTGCACCGTTCCCGCTTACATCTGCTTAATGCTTAAAGTGTACCCGAAAGATGACTCACTCTCTCCAGCACACAAGTGAAAGTGACTTGTGCGCATAAACCTTCTCCTGCTCTCCATGGTTTATGACTGGTCATGCCACTTGCTTTTCCGGGAGAATTGTCCAATTAGGGACTAAGAAAAGTTGTTTAGTAACGATTTTTCATTCTGAGAAAGAAATCAGAAACCTGTACGTACACTGGTGGAGTGTATCGAGCACAGAAATACTACCTCATACGTCCAACTCGTTTTTTGGTTAGCACTTGGAGCAGATGTGAAGTGGGAGGAGAATTTATACGTGCGTCACATTTAGGCAATAAAAACCTTCCGCACCTGTGTATCCTCGCTCATGACTCCTCAGGAAGCCTTCTCCCTCCTTGATCCTCGACTCCTCCCGGTGCAATTAGAGAATTGAGATGTCCTTCAATATGGCTGAGCTCGATCGGTTTCCGGGTCATAGGATGGAGGATAGAGGAGCGAGGAGACGAGGAGGGATATTGAGAAGCACCCCTGATGACGGTGTTAAACACATGTAAACTACAGTGTCATACTGCATATAAAGCATTTTTTGAAAATCAAAAAATTAACACATATTTCCCGGACAAGGGTTATCTTAAACCAGGACTAGGCGTTAAATTAGGATATTTAAGAAGTCAATTTAAAAAACAAACTTTACAAAAAACATTATTGGTTTGCATCTTGAGACAACACAATCACAATATATTTTAAGATCAAGACACCGCTAACATTTAAGTTAGTGTGGGACTAGGCCTAAACCGACCCAACTATGTTGAAAAATGTCAATGTCATAAAACTTTAAATCTTAAATGACCGGTTGCGTTCTCTGGTGGAAAATCATAATTTGAGTTGATTGATAGTAGACAAAATAAATAATTGTAAGTCTTAAAGGGGATTTATGTTCCACCCCCACACAGCCTAGAGTTAAAACATCCTGGTACTCTATAAAATCACTTATGAAACATTGTGTGAGGTCAACATTTACATTTACATTTAGTCATTTAGCAGACGCTTTTATCCAAAGCGACTTACAGATGAGGAAACATTGGAAGCAATTAAAACAACATAGACAACAAAATACATAAGTGCATCAAAACTAGTCCATTAAAGATTAGCACAGTATACAAAGCTAGCAACTTTAATACTGTGTTAATTTTAGAATAGTTTTTTTAAAACCAACACAGGCCAATCAAAGTCCTCAAAAGGACCATATGAGGATAATGGAGGCTTTACAGAAACAAGGTCTGAGGATCTTCAAGGCTTTGCAGAAGACCCTGAATGTCAGTTCAAAGATCCCAGGGGTGTTTTGTGGTGGTGGGTGAAGATATGTTGTTAGTGTGTCAGTAAGAGTTTCCTGAGACAGTCTGTTAGCCACAAGAGCTGGACATTTATTCCCAAACCATGACTCATGAATGATAGCAAAGGACCTTTGGGTCTTGAGGATGAATCTAAGTACATGCAGGAAGAGATAAAGAGCAACTCCATGTGAACAGAACAAGAGTGAACTTTTCAAATTAGAGACCTCCGCATGGTTCTTCTTTTCTCATTCGCCTGTCTGGCAAGGACATTCAAGTTCTGCATGAGGTCCTGCTGCAGAAGACAGGTGAACATGCCACAGACCAGCTGCTCTCATCATAAGAGACCCTCAACCCTTGGTCACACGCTGCATTTTACTGACAAACACACATAGAGAAATAACATGATGTTCTACGGATCTTGTTAGCACAGGACAGGTTTTGTACTGTAGTCTGCCTTGTTCTCCAGTACTGACTCAAAAACAGGATTGTGTTGAAGATACTATTAGAGAACTGTCATGTCTAATACAACACACCCCTTCCCAGCCCCTCCTGTGATATGATGACCACCAGCAGTTTAACCACAGTAAGTTGGTGCTGGATTTCCTGTGTTCACCGGCTCAACATCAGAGCAGAGCAGTCAACATCAAATAAAACCAGAAACCAGCTGTGCTCGGCTATGAGCTGACACCAGAATCACATCTTTGTCATGGGATGGTTGGCAGACGAATGGTGGTGCTTGGTTTATGGGTAGTCCAGCCACTCATTCATCTGCTAATAAGTGTAATTGGGCTGATTTGTAGAGTAGTTATGATTTGTTAGGACAGGGCAGTGTAGATAGATCCATAAACAGGATCTCATCGCTCACATTACCCTTGAATTAGTGAACATGACCTGACAACTCTTTCACTATCCTTCAATCATTCATTCATTCCCCTTGAGGTTCAAGTGAAGTGTTGAGCCGAAAGTGAATATCTTTTGTTTACAGATCTCGGATATGGAGGTAAATTAAGGAGTTTTCCTAGTCTCTGTTTCTATTTGGGTTTCTGCTCCTCATGCCTGATGTGTCCCGTCTTGGAGAAGTCAATCTTCTTCACAAAGGAGGAGCCCTTTCTCCCCAGAGACATTGTTTATTCATGTTTCAGATTTATTTTTGCCACCTCTGCCTCCCAGGACTCGCACTGCATTTATTACAGGAGGTAATGAAAATGGATTTTATTGTGTAACTGGAGTGAGACGCTGGCTGTTTCCTCCCCGTCGACTCTCCATCTGCAGGAAGAGAAAGCAAAGTGAAGAGCTTCAAAGTTTCTCAGAATGTTTTCTTGATGTTTAAATGCCTTTCGCTCTCTTTGAATCTCTGTAAGCAGATCTTTTGTTTTTTGTGTGTGTTTAATTTGAAGTGGACAGCCTTTATTTCTCTTCGATAGCTTTTTCTCAGTCAATCTTTTTTCACAAAAAAGATGTCAGCCCTTCCTGTGGGGCGTTGTTTATTCAAGTGTCAGATGTATTGTTTGTCTAGATCTTAAATACTGTGATTTAGAAGTTGTCTTTGGTTCTAAGTAAACAGATATCTGAGCACTTTGACGAAACAGCTTTTACTCTTATACATTCATTGAGAGGTGGATGGTTGGCGTATTGACTGAAATGATGATGGGATGAGCGTTTTTGTTGCTTTCAGACTCGGGAGTCATAACAGTTTTTAAAAATCAATTTTCACAAATAATAATGTGAGGAGTTGCATAAAGTGGATCATTTTCCTCTCTCAGATAAGTTTCATCTCAATTAAATCTGAACAATATCTGCACTTTCTGAGTCCACCATCACTTCTGTTATCGCCAACATGTTTCAATTGTGTGCTTAAACATTTCTTACAGCTAAAATGGTTACATCATGTGTTTTTATTTTAATGATTTAGTTTAGTCATAATGAGATGCTGTCGATTGAGTCTTATTTTGAGCCTTTCTCTAGCAGGTCAAAGATTAATACAGCAGCACTGTGGAAAATGTTTAGTCAATTGACAGCAATAAAAATGACACAGTACGCTTCCTCTTTCAATTGACTCTCAGTGTATATATTGGCCATCATTAGGTTACACTGCAGGCAAACGTTGACATGCTGATAGATGTGAGCACTTCCTTCAGCTGATAGCAGTCAGTAGTACAAAGAAGAAATCTGGGCTCGTGTTCATCTTCTCTTTCATCACCTGCTCTCTCTCTCTTTCCCTCAGGCATGCCTTTAATTTATCACTCCAGCACAGTCTCTCTCTCCATCTCTCTGATGGACTTAACTGTTTCAAACAAGTGTTTGTCATTCGGAGGACGGGCCTTTCTGTCTGCCACTGGAAACACGGAGAAGACGAGGATGAAAGTCTAGACACATAAACAGGTATTTCCCGGCGAATCCCATCTGCGAGAAACCGAACGCCCTTATTTCCCCAAACGCATGAAGACTTTTTGCTAGTAATATCTCACAGTGAGAGATAAGTGTTAAAATGCTCTTGAAATGTCTCTATAGACAACCTTCTGTAATTCTGTATTTTAATACTACCAACTGAAGATTTGAAAACAGATCAATAAAAATAATAATTGTGTATTGTTGCTGTGGCACATGTGACGGACTCTGGTCATCTAATTTCGAGGAATTTAAAGTTAAAAAGAACGTACGTGATGTACACAAACTCTCTGTGTTCATTTCATAATAACTAGTATGTATTCATAGGGCTTCTAGAGGTGAAAATAATCATGTTTACTTATTAAAGAGAACTAGAGCCATTAATTTACCATATCATATTCATTGTCAGAGCTGGGTAGATGATTTATGAGTTGTAATCATTACTGACTACAAATTACATTGCAAAATTCCTAAACGGGGTTGTCTCATTTTGGAACCATATAAAAGATGTATTTACTTCAATAAAACACATGTAGGAGTGTTTAACTGAGACGCAAACCACTGTGCATTACATAAACTGTGTATAAAACAAAGCCATAACTTTAATTAAAAACCAACCTGTATAAGATGCGTGTCATTGTGGATTAACTCCCTGAAATATTACCAATGACATGATGAGCCAACTGCTGCAACAGCTAAGGATCCCGCTGCAGTTGACTCATCCGTGGCACTGATGTTAGCCAGTTGCTAGTCCTCCTGCTGCTATCGTGGTCACGTTGTTCTTTTAAACTTTGAACCAAAAAAGTATTACCAAAAGTATTTTTACTGTTTTCTATAAATTCATCCCACAGAATATTCTGTGGAATTATAACAAAATCTTCAATATTGACTGAATAATGCCATTTTAAAGATTAAAATTAATCTTTGATGCTTACTATCTAATAATTACACGCTGAATGCTAGATGTAGATAAAAACGTTATGGTTAATAAAATATCACAAATCTGTTTGAAAGTTTGGAGACATAAAGCAAACAGTTAACAGACTGACGGATAAAAATGCTTTAATATTCCGCTGCATTGTGTTTTTCACTGTTGTGTGGGTATTTACCTGCTCTGCGTGTCTGCACTAGTGTAGGTAAAATAAGCATGTGTCTGCTGTTCTCCATGCGCCGCGTTTGGCACTAAATAAAGACATTAGAGGATACGAAGGGGCAAAAGATAAATTATATAAATGTTCCTGAGAGCGTGTATGATGTAATTCTCCGTTGTGAAGACACGTGGCTCAATTTAAACAACCAAAATAGTCAAAAGTTTTAAATGGTTCATTAAGCTGTCTCGCGTTCCAGATGAAACAAAGCAAAGGTCTGGATCCGGACTGCGGTCCGCCAATTGAGGATGACTGAACTAAAGCCCCAATATCTTTTCACACTACGTACAATACGACTGTCACAATTCTAACACTGATATAAAACTTGTTGCTAGTGTTTACTGAATAAGTTTCCAGTAAGTTTACGTAAAAATGAAATGGTGTCTATTAGGGTTGTGACAAAGATCTCGCAAGATTAACACGTGACAAGCTGTGATGGAGTTTGATGGTTAAACGTCTCGGTTACGTATGTAACCTCTGTTCCCTGATGGAGGGAACGATACGTTGTGTCGAACCAACCGATGGGGTTCGCCCTTGAGAACCTATCATCTTCTGACTATTTTGAAAAGGCCAATGAAATTGGCGAATTAAATTTGCATGCCGGGCTCCGCCCCCGGATATCCGGGTAAAAAAAGGGGAGCCGGCGTGCTCATTCATTCACCTTTTGTGCTGAGGAGCCTGAGAGCATCTCGAGACTGCTGCAGCGGACGGCTATTGTTGTGGCATGAAGGACACAACGTCTAGTTCCCTCCATCAGGGAACAGAGGTTACATACGTTACTGAGACGTTCCCTTTCTGTCGGTCTCTCGACGTTGTGTGGAACCGACAGATGGGGTTCCTTATTTTGAAAACGCCACAGCACTAGCCGCGTCACAATCACCCTCAATGGGGAGTGCGCTACGGAAACCACTTCCCATCCTCGGGGGGAATACAGTGGAAACATCAACATGGTCTTACCGGCAGGGAAGAGCTTATGGGAGGTATGTGCGGGATCCCGCAAGGTGGATGTCCACCTGGGGAAGGTCATGGGTTCCAGGAGGGGAACTAACTCATGACGGAATCTCAGACGGAAACCACCCTGCTGGGGGGTTACTACGTCTGGAGCACTGAGGTCGGTTAGAGTTACATGAGGGTAACTCAGCTTAGGCCCGCCAAAGGTGGCAGGCTGCTCCGCTCAGCCCGCTGCCTTGAGTGCTTAGTGATGGATGGACTGCCTATTCTTCGGGTGTAGCGCACTGACCCACCTAAAAAGGGGGATGGCGCTCTTCGCAGGCGTACGCCCTACCGGCCGCCGGTCTCACCTGGTGTTACCCTGTAAGACTCGAGCTGACACCGGTTCCACGCGGAGGTTGTAGAACCGCTCTGCATATGTCTGCCAGAGAGGCGCCCTGAGCCAGTGCCCATGAGGAGGCAACACCCCTAGTGGAGTGTGCCCTCATTGCCAGCGGGCACGGGCAGTCCTGAGATCGATACGCCGTCGTGACGGCGTCCACGATACAGTGCGCCAGTCTCTGTTTGGAGACAGCTCTCCCCTCTGCTGACCTCCGAAACAAACGAAGAGCTGCTCAGAGCTTCTGAAGCTCTGTGTGCGGTCCACGTAGCGGCGCAAGGCGCGTACTGGACACAACACGGATGGGGTTGGGTCTTCCTCCCCGGTGGGGAACGCTTGCAAGTTCACCACCTGGTCTCGGAAGGGAGTGGTGGGAACTTTGGGCACGTAGCCGGGGTCTCAGATGCAGAGGAATCAGTGAACCGTAAATAACTTACTGCCATTCTGTGAATATTATGTAATCATGTAATGTATGAATAAGTATTATGAGTATTTTAAAATGAATTTACTCCAATTACGAGTACTTGATTTTCTGAATCTGATTACGTCATCCACATAACATGAATCCGTTACGACCCAGCTCTGATCATTGTCTTTAACCTGAGACTGAGTCCAAAGTTGTGAAGTCAGTCAGTCTTGGTTTGCTTGGGCTTCCACTGCAAGTAACGGTGGTCCGGCCCGTTGTGTTATACTCGCTGTAATGAATGTTCACTTGGGTAAGCACTGTAAATGCCAGCGCTGTAACAGATGAAATCCCTATCACTGCTTTCCCTTACCACGTCTTCATTAAATCAGATGAACATCTTAATTATTCTAATGGATAAATTACAACTTGATTATGTCATATTACAGCCACATAAATTCACAACACTCATATACTTGACAAATTTGGCGTCGGCTTGTGTGAATTAAAGCGAGACAGTCTCAACGTTCTTCTCCCACAAAGGGAAATGCACGGATGTTCTTGATTCATCTGTCGCCCTAAGTTCTCGCATGATTCGTCTCTCTTAATCACCACAAATCCAGTGAATTAGACGTAATTCAATTTCATCCGAGCATCTCATCAGGGAATGGGGGTCCGCACCACACACACACACACTGTGATTATACCTAAATACATTCCCTTGTGCTATTCTCTGTGTAATTATGTACAACTACCAAGCGGCCGACCAAATGAGTTTCACATAAGACGGTAAGACCAACTGCTGGAAGTGAGGTATTCAGAGAGTTAGTGCTCACTTTAATCACCTGTCATTATACATTAGCAATCATGTACACGATGAGAAGTCACAGATTCACACAACACACACACTGTGCTGGGATTATTATGACAACTTCCCTCAGAATGGCGATAAATATGACACATTCATGTTTGTATATAGTCACAGGTAATTCAAAAGCAAAGGAGAGTATTATGATATCGGTCATATCATAAAGAAATAAAGGCATCTCGAGACTTGTTGACATGTTAAATACTCATTTAAAGAAATCAATGAAATTAATTATAGACCACAATAATAACTGAATATACTGTCTGTTGTAATACATCTGTGCTAGATTATATTGATTTGATATCAAATGTTTGAAGTCAGAGGTGTGGAAGTGGAGGCATAAATGGGACGGGCGTAAGAGTGAACGTTACGTTACTGTCTGCGTTGGAGCACAGGAATAAACTGGAAACACATGATGCTATATACAATTAGATAATAACAAAGGTATTTTAAATATACTGATGTGCCTTGCCTGTGTCTTTGCACACGAGGGCTGATGCTTAACGGTAGACGGAGTTTCATCTCACTGCAGCGGAATCGGTTTGTTGTATCACTGCACTTGTACTTTCTTTCATATTAGTGTATTTTATTCATAGCATACATTGTTACTTATCACTGTTGTTGCTAAACTTATCCTGATATCTCAATAACCATCTCCTGGTTATTTACTTGAAGATCTTAAACCAAAACACTCAGCGCCGTTAGCATAACACAAGCGTGCTAGCAGGCTTTCTGTTTATACTGCTAAATATCATCTCGCCTTCTAGTTTTATTGTGTGCTAACGGTTTCTCTCCTAAGCGTATATACTAAGAATCACAGAGCAGCCTTGGTAAGTTGGAATTACTCTTCAAACCCGGTGAGTTATGGCTTCTTGTCTTATTATTGTCACTTGCACCTCATGTCAAATGTTTAGCTTAGCCTTCTCTGTCAGCGGCGAGGGCTTTACATGCGATAAATGCAGGGAAATAGCTAGGCTGACAGAGAAGATCTCAGAATTAGAGTCTCGCATCCAATCTTTATCTGAGGATAGTAAGAATGTAAGGAGCTTAGAAAACACTTTGGATGCGAGCAATATTAGCGCGCACAGTTCGGTTCCGGTTGAACAACCCCCGCAGCTGGGAAGCTTTGTGACGGTGTAGTCGCAGGTCAAAACACCACTCAACCGTTCCGACTACAGTCTGGAACAGGTTTGCCCCGCTCAGTGACGCACCGACTGAGAAACCTGCTGAAAGTGCCCTAGTTATCTGTGATTCTATTGTTCGGAACATTAACATAGAGGCACCAGCCACCACAGTCAAATGTTTACCGGGAGCCAGAGCGCCTGACATCAAGTCAAATTTAAATGTGCTGGCTAAGGCTAATCGTAAATTTAGTAAGATTGTTTCCCCTCCCCCCCAAATGATTTTCGCCCCCCCCAACCGAAAACCCCAAAAAAAAAAATAAAAAAGGGGTGGGGGCAGCCAGCACCCAGGCCCACACCCTTATATTTTCTGTCCCCCCCCCCCTTATCGTGGTGATGAGATACATAGCAGATTATCATCTCTATGTTATGAGCGTGGTAAGGAGAACCCAAGTGCAGGCAGCAAAACGGGGATGAAGGGGTAACAAATAGACTTTAATAAACAACACAGGAACAAAACAAAAACCCACGAGGGGGTGACAAAACAGGGTACACAATAAACTGAACTAAACTCAACAAGACTTAACCATAATACACTAAGACTGAAACAAAACACAAACACTGACTAGACTATACTTAAGCGTATCTCTCAAGAATTTCCGGAGCAGGAACAATATACAGCAAGGTAACACATACAACGAACCAGCACAAGACAATAGACAAGAGGGCATTAAATAGGGAGACTAACAAAGGAGATAACAATGGGCAGGTGTGGGTAATGAGACACAGGAGGAAAGCAATACTAGGAACGAGAGGGGCGGGACCAATGACGAGACTGGAGAGAACACATATTATGTCCTGATTGACAATAATATGTTTCTCTCCACATAAAACACGTGGGTCTGTCATGATTCTGCCCCTAGACCAGAAAACCAAGACAAGATTAGGCAGAATCATGACAGAACCCCCCCTTAATGAACGCCCCCTGGCGTTCACCAAGGGAGAACACTAACAAGACAAGACCGACTGGGAAACAGACAACAACCAACAAAACATGGTAAACAAAACTAAGGGCAGACAAGCAAGAACAATAAATGGGTTGGGATGGGACAATAAAAATAACAAACAAGGGAGGGGGGTGGGGCAAAACAAGAGTTCATGGGAGGAAGTCCAAAGGGTGTGGGACATGGGGGAACAGTTTTTGTCCCTGGCGCTCGGAAGCGCGGAGTCCCAGGGGACTTAGGGGACACCCTGGGGGGCGGCGCTCGAGAGCGCGATGTCGCCGGCAGGGCAGGACTTGAGGCCGGCTGGAAGGCCGGCAGGGCAGGACTTGAGGCCGGCTGGAAGGCCGGCAGGGCAGGACTTGAGGCCGGCTGGAAGGCCGGCAGGGCAGGACTTGAGGCCGGCTGGAAGGCCGGCAGGGCAGGACTTGCCGACGGGACCACCGGACTTGACGGGACCACCGGGACCACCGGACTTGACGGGACCACCGGGACCACCGGACTTGACGGGACCACCGGGACCACCGGACTTGACGGGACCACCGGACTTGACGGGACCACCGGGACCACCGGACTTGATGGGACCACCGGGACCACCGGACTTGACGGGACCACCGGGACCACCGGAATCCGAGCCGCCCTCCGTTGCCTCTTCTTCTTCAGCCGAGCCACCCGCCTGGTGGTCGGCTGCAGGAACGATGTGAATGGGACGGGCGGCTCGGGATTGGAGGCCTCGGACGAGGACCCCCAAGATTCCCGTCTCCCCCGCTTGCCAGTGAGACTGGGCGGTTGTGGAGAGACTGCAGAGGTTGGAGAGTGGTGCGTGGTGATGCCCACAACCCCGATCTGCAGAGGACCACTCTCGGGTATCGCAACCAGCGGAGATGAGTAAACTGGGTTCGATGAGGTCGCGGACTCCGAACGCGCTGCGGCAGTTACCCAAACAGCGTCGAAATCCAACGGCCTCATCGCCCTCATCTCCGAGCGAGAGAGTGGCTCTCTGAGACCGGTGTTGAACAGCACCGCCAGCTCACTCTCCCCGAAGACGCCCTGTTCCGCAATGTCCAGGAATCTCTCCACATACTCGTCCACAGTCTCACTTCCCTGGCGAAGACTGCAGAGGCGACGGGCCACGCTGGACCGGTCAGTGTCCATGCTGCCTGCTGGGTTCCGTTCTGGCTGGTTCGTTCTGTTATGAGCGTGGTAAGGAGAACCCAAGTGCAGGCAGCAAAACGGGGATGAAGGGGTAACAAATAGACTTTAATAAACAACACAGGAACAAAACAAAAACCCACGAGGGGGTGACAAAACAGGGTACACAATAAACTGAACTAAACTCAACAAGACTTAACCATAATACACTAAGACTGAAACAAAACACAAACACTGACTAGACTATACTTAAGCGTATCTCTCAAGAATTTCCGGAGCAGGAACAATATACAGCAAGGTAACACATACAACGAACCAGCACAAGACAATAGACAAGAGGGCATTAAATAGGGAGACTAACAAAGGAGATAACAATGGGCAGGTGTGGGTAATGAGACACAGGAGGAAAGCAATACTAGGAACGAGAGGGGCGGGACCAATGACGAGACTGGAGAGAACACATATTATGTCCTGATTGACAATAATATGTTTCTCTCCACATAAAACACGTGGGTCTGTCATGATTCTGCCCCTAGACCAGAAAACCAAGACAAGATTAGGCAGAATCATGACACTCTAAATGGCTGGTTGTCTGAGTGGTGCCTGCAGAATGATATTGTTTTTATAAATAACTGGAAGAGTTTTGAGGGCAGACCTGACCTGTTGAAAAGTGATGGTCTCCACCCCTCCTGGGCTGGAGCTTTTCTACTATCTAGAAATATGGCACATAGTCTTAATGCTAAAACTTGACTCACTGGGGCCCAGGTCAGGAAGCAGACAGAATGGCTTAACCAACGGTCTGCTTGCCGTCTCACGTTGCAGAACACAACATGCGATAATATTTTAAATAGAGACTGTGTCTGTCCCCCGGATTAGCAAACATAAAATAATGCGTAAACCTCTCAAAGGCAATTTAATTAACATTAAACTAATTAAACATGAACATAATACAGATAATCAACTGTTACGACTCGGATTAGTTCCCTTTCTGTCGGTCTCTCGACGTTGTGTCGAACCCACAGATGGGGTTCGCCCCTGAGAACCTATCATCTTCTGACTATTTTGAAAAGGCCAATGAAATTGGCGAATGAAATTTGCATGCCGGACTCCGCCCCGAGATATCCGGGTACAAATGGGGAGCCGGCGTGCTCATTCATTCACCATTTGTTCTTCGGAGCCTTCACATCTGATGACATTCTTCGAATTGCCGAATTCTACGACGCGATGCAGCGGAGATTCCCCTGGGCGTCCTGGCAGTTCCAGAGGTGTTTTTCTAAAAGAGCAATTTCCTCAGCGTGGCATTGCCCGCTGATCTCTTCGGTGCAGTGCACTCATCGAGGACGGGGACGGACACGGTGGTTGCCGCAGGTGTTCGGGGGGCCGACCACTATGGCAGCCTCGTGGATTCGTCCTGCCCGCACTGCGGGCGGATGGCTATTCAGACGTTGCGTCACGGTGGCTATGTTCTGTCAAGATCCAGCCACCACCTCGTTTGCTTCCCGTTCTGTGACCGCAGCGGCTACGGCCCCGCCGTCAGCGGCAGCGAGCAGCGAGGGTGATGTGGGGATTATCGTGAGCGTTAATCCGTCAGCCGGCCGGCTCGCGGACCGCTCGCGCCCCGTCTCGCTTGTTTAGCAGTTTCCCAAGGATGGTCCTAAGCCGTCTTATTCCTCAGCCACGCGCTCGGACACGAGCCGTGGAGATGAGGTGTCTCTTACAACATCGGAGCGCGACCTGCTGGCATCAGACTCTGGCAATTCCCTGAAGCCCTCGGGAGGTCGAGCACAGGTGAGAGCAGACGTCAAGATGTCAGCCATGCTCGCTCGGTGCACCGCAGCCCTGGCGCTCCCGGCTGGGTACTTCGCACATTGGGTCCGGGCGCGACTCCAAGCCGTGCCCGGCTCAAGTGCCAAGTTTTACCGAGCTGCATAAGGAGTTCAGTAAGACCTGGAGCGCCCCCTTCGGCGCGCTTCCGTCTAGCTGTCTCTATCGCCCTCTCTTCCCTCGGGGCATGGAGGCAGCTAGGGACTATGTCAATGCACCCTGGGTGGAGCATGCAGTCGCGGGTATCCGCAGACGGCGGCCACCTGGGGAGCTTGACCTA
Organism: Barbatula barbatula; assembly: GCA_037178815.1. NCBI lineage: Eukaryota > Metazoa > Chordata > Actinopteri > Cypriniformes > Nemacheilidae > Barbatula > Barbatula barbatula. The sequence continues at coordinate 21,724,324 of CM074087.1, forward strand.
GACTCACCGTCCAGGGCATGTAAGGTCTCGACATCTCTGGTGTTGAGGCTGGCAGTGCCGTGGGCCAAGCTGCCACCACACTTACGCCATGGCCATCCTGCAGGCCAGGGCGCTAAAGAGAGCCCCATGGCGTAAGACCGACCCAAGTAGTGCCGCCGCCGACTGGACCTCCGGGGACCACGGTGGCAGTGCAGGCTGGGTCGGACGATGTCCACATCAGTGGCCCGGAAAGACGCCTCGGACTTAATCTTGCGCAGGTGGGCGATGTCGAGAAAGGCCACTTTCCCGACTCCCCTCTCGCAAGGTCGGCTGATTGGTGGCGCTGTCAAGGACTGCTCCAGCAGTCTTTTGACAGTGTAGAAACAGACCGGCCTGCTGTGACTCGGCCGTTTTTAGGCTGTCGAGGTCTCGCACGTGGTCTGCCCCCCAGCAGCCCCGGCCTTCTCCAGCGTCGACTCCGGTTCTGGTGCCCCGCAGGTGGCCCCCCGGAGGAAGACGTCGAGAGAAGGACCACCTAGAGAGATTGAACCATCGGGCCCGACCCAGCCTTGGTCGCTGGGTGGTCGGACTGGGGCGGTCCCTGCCGCGTCCCAACACCTTCTGGGCCCCTCCGGGGGCCTAGTGCCCGCCTTCTCACAAGGAGAGGTCTCTCTCTGGGTCCCACTTGCAGCCACTCTCACCCTCTGAAAGATGGTGTTCGGCAACTCGACGTTGCGTTGTGGCACGCACAGTCAGTGCTGAGCTGCTTGAACTTTCAGGCACATGGGACCGCGACAGCACTGACTACAGAGATGAGTTCCCTGGAGAGCGTGGCACACTGGCAGTAGGCGTATCGTCATTACGCCTGCTGCCGTCGCATCCTAACCCCGGGCAGGTCTTGAGGCCGGTCGTGGTAACGACAGACGCCTCCCTACGGAGTGCGGGTGCGGTGTGCAACGGGCGCGCAGTGTCGGGTCGCTGGACGGGCCCCCGCCTGCGTTGGCATATCACTGCCCTCAAGGTGCTAGCTGTCCTGCTTGCACTGATGAGGCTCCGGCCTCTCGTGCAGAGCCAGCATACTGGCCCGGACAGCACGACCGGCGTAGCGTACTAAACCTCAGGGTGGCATTCGCTCGCTGCAGTCATCGCAACTCGCCCAAACGCCTCCTCCCGTGGAGATAGCAGGTGGGAAAGCCCCTGCATGTCACACGCCCACCAGGTGTCCTGAACCAGACAGCCAAGCGCTCTCTCGTCAGTTGACACCTCGTGGGAAGTGACGACTCCACCCCTGGTGGAGACAGCAGGTGAAAAAGCCCCTGCATGTCACACGCCCACCGGGTGTCCGGAACCAGACAGCTGAGCGCTCTCTCGTCAGTTGACACCTCGTGGGAAGTGACGACTCCACCCCTGCCGGCCGACTTGGGTGTGGTTTGGGCGGGCACAGCTACACTTGGTCCTCGGAGCAAATACTCCTGACGACAACTCCCCCTGGCCAAATCCCCTGGCGAAGGGCCTACTCGCAGGGGATGGGCACGTTGTGGCATTCGAGCCGGACCTTTGGGTCTGGCTCCTGGATGGGACGAGGAGTTCCTGGACGATCTACCCCCCACAGTGGTGGAGACTATCACTCAGGCAAGGGCCATGCCCACAAGGCTGGATGCCTTTAAAGTGGCGCCCCTTCTCGTCCTGGTGCTCTTCTCGAGGAGAAGACCCGCGGAATTGCTCGCTCAGGAACGTGCTGTCCTATTGCAGGAGAGGCTGGGGAGTAATCTCCCCTTCCACATTGGAGCGTGGGTACCCGCTGTCGCGGTTATCACGTACCAGTTGCTGGTGAGCCTCTGGGGCGGCATGACCTGATTATTAGGTTCCTCTAGGGCGCGAGGGGCTAAGGCCTCGTCCGCGTGCCCCGTACCCTCTTGGGGCCTTAAGGTGGACCTTTCGGTCCCCTTTTTTGGCCCTGCGGAGAGCCCCCTTCCTCGTTCAGCGAGGGGGGTTGGCTCTCCTGCTGGGGCTCGAGTCCATCCAGAGGGTGAGGCACCTGCAAGCATTCCGTGTCCACCGATTGCCAAAATTCAGGCCCGGTGACTCTCACATGATTCTGAGACCCCGGCCGACTTACGTGCCCAAAGTTCCGCCGCCCCCTTTGGGAACTAGGTGGTGAACTTGCAGGCGCTCCCACACCGGGAGAAAGTCCCCAACCTTTACGTGGGGTGTCCAGTAAGCGCATTGCGCCTCTACTCGAACCACACGGAGGGCTTCAAGGCCCTGAGCAGCTCTTGTCTGTTATGGAGGTCAGCAACGGGAGTGCTGTCTCCGAGGAGAGTTGTCGCGCTGGATTGCACACGCCGTCACTACGGCGTGCTGATCCTAGCCCGTGCCCATTTGCGTGACGGTACACTCCGCTCGGGGTGTGGCATCCTCGTGGGCATCGGCTCAGTGCGCCTCTCTGGCAGACATCTGTAGAGTTGCGGGTTGGGCTACGCTATACCTCGCAGAGGCTTGCAACCTCCGTGGGGAACCGGCAGCTCGAGTCTTGCCAACAGGTGAGACCAGCGGTCGTAGGGCGTACGCCTGCGCATAGCGCCATTCCCCTTCTTAGGTGGATCAGTACGCTATGGGCTGCCTCCCTTCTTTCCCCAAGGGTGAAGAATAGGCAGTCTGTCCATCCATCAATAAGCACTCAGGGCGGCGGGCTTGGCGGAGCAGCCCTGCCGCCTATGGCCGGGTATCAAGCTGAGTTATTACATATAGCTCTAACCGGACCTAGTGCCCCACACGTAGTAACCCCCCACTAGGGTGGTTCCGTCTGAGATGTCGTCATGAGGTGGTTCCCCGCGTGGCAACCCATGACCTCCCCCAGGTGGACATCCACCTTGCGGCATTCCGCACATACCTCCCATGAGTTCTCCCCTATTTGGTGAGACCATGTTGGTGTCTCCACTGTATTCCCCCCTATGGTGGGAAGTGGTCTCCGTAGCGCACGTCCACATTGAGGGAACAGCGCTTACCCAGTAGCCCTACGGTACCGGACGGCTTCTCGTTTAGAGAACAAGGCCTCCGTCTGTGGTGGCCGAGGGCAGGGGCTACTCATTTTTGCCAAAAGCTCTGGGAGCCCCTGCCTGCCCACTGGAAGGTTACAAATTTTGCGATAGCGCTCACGTGTGGCTCGCCCAGGCCGGTCAACGTCGCTTCGCTAGAGATTGTGACGCGGCTAGTGCTATGGCGTTTTCAATAGGAGCCCCATCTGTCGGTTCGACACAACGTCGAGAGACCGACAGAAAGGGAACGTCTCGGTTACGTATGTAACCTCTGTTCCCTGATGGAGGGAACGAGACGTTGTGTCCCTCATGCCACAACACTAGCCGTCCGCTGCAGCGATCGTGAGATGCTCTCAGGCTCCTCAGCACAAAAGGTGAATGAATAAGCACGCCGGCTCCCCTTTTATACCCGGATATCCGGGGGCGGAGCCCGGCATGCAAATTTCATTCGCCAATTTCATTGGCCTTTTCAAAATAGTAAGAAGATGATAGGTTCTCAGGGGCGAACCCCATCTGTCGGTTCGACACAACATCTCGTTCCCTCCATCAGGGAACAGAGGTTACATACGTAACCGAGACGATCTCTCTCTAATAAAGCACTTTTTGTTAACGATATGATAACAGATCATAAAATAGACATGCTCTGTCTAACAGAAACATGGCTAAAGCCAGATGATTATATTTCTTTAAATGAGTCTGTCCCCCAAGATTATTATTATAAATAATAGGCTCCCCTCGCCTAAAAGGCAGAGGGGGAGGTGTTGCTGCACTTCACCGTAACTCTTTTAGCATTTCTCAGAAGTCTAATCCTAAATACAATTCTTGTGAAGTCATGGTACTTGATGCATCATTTAACATGTATTCTGGCTATTGTTTATAGGCCTCCAGGGCACCACACAGATTTTATTAAAGAATTTGGTGGGTTCTTATCAGAACTAGTACTGGCTGCAGACAGAGTCCTTGTTGTTGGTGACTTTAACATTCATGTAGATAATGATACAGATGCTTTAGGAATGGCTTTTAAAGACACTCTTAACTCCATTTTACATTTACATTTAGTCATTTAGCAGACGCTTTTATCCAAAGCGACTTACAGATGAGGAAACATTGGAAGCAATTATAACAACATAGGCAACAAAATACATAAGTGCATCAAACTAGTCTATTAAAGCCCAGCACAGTATACAAAGCTGAGAATAGTGTGGTTAGTAAGTGTTTTTGTTGGGTTTTTTTTTATAAAGAAGGAAAGGGAAGAGAATTAAAAAAAATCAATCAGCGACGTGTTGACGGAAGAGATGCGTTTTTAGGCGTTTTTTGAAGATGGCAACCGAGTCTGCTGATCTTGTAGCAGCAGGTAGATCATTGCATCAATGTGGAACAGATCCAGAGAAGGTACGGGAGAGTGACTTTTTTCCTTTTTGGGATGATACCACTAGTCGTTGTTCCTTTGCAGACCGCAGTGATCTGGCAGGAACATAGATCTGCATTAGTGAGTGAAGATACGATGGTGCAGATCCGGTGTTGGTCTTGTAGGCCAGGAGCATAGCTTTGAACTTTATGCGGGCAGCAGCAGGGAGCCAGTGTAACCTGATGAAGAGCGGAGTTACATGCGCTCTCTTCGGTTCATTGAAGACCACTCTTGCCGCCGCATTCTGGATCATCTGGAGAGGTTTGATTGTGCAAGCAGGAAGTCCAGCCAGAAGCGCATTGCAATAATCCAGTTTGGACAGGACAAGAGCCTGGACTAGGACTTGCGTAGAGTGCTCCGATAGGAAAGGTCTAATTTTCCTAATGCTGTAGAGGATGAATCTACAGGACCAGGTGGTGCTGGCAACATGACTTGTGAGGTTAAGCCGATCATCGATTACCACCCCCAGGTTTCTGGCTGTGCTGGACGGTGTAATCGTTGATGAGCCTAGTAACTCTATGGGCGTTAGTCAACGTGTGTCAGGACCTACTCACCTTCGTAATCATACTTTAGATTTAATATTGTCTTACGGTATAAACGTGGGCGACGTAAAAATCCTTCAGCAGAGCGAAGACATTTCGGATCATTATCTGGTATCATGCTTGCTTCACTACCCAATGGTGGCAAATCAAACTCCAAGTTACAAATATTGTAGAACAATAACTTTGACTACAAAAGGTGCGTTTCTTGATAATTTGCCTGAATTGTCTCAAATCTCTAGCATGAATAATAATGTTGAAAATCTTGATTTTACCATTGAAAATATTAATGCCGCCTCCTCGGAAACGCTAGACATAGTTGCTCCTCTGCGCTTAAAGTAGATTAAAAATGACAGACCGACGCCGTGGAATAATGAACACACTCAGGCTCTAAAGAAAGCGGCACGAAAAATGGAGCGCAACTTTAAGAAAACTAAATTAGAGGTATTTGGTACTGCCTGGAAGGATAGTATTAAAAAATACAGGAAAGCCCTAAAAACGTCTAGTTCCGCCTACCTTTCATCACTAATAGAAGAAAACCAGCATAACCCTAGGTTTTTATTTGATACAGTGGCTAAATTAACCAAAAACAAATCGTCAGCGACTTCTGATTCTGTATACCAGCATAGCATTGATGATTTTATGAACTATTTCACAAATAAAATCCAAGATATTAGAGAAAAGATTATAACTATGCAACCAGAAGTGAATCCCGCTGAACAAACAACTAACTACAGCGCCTCTAAGGAGAAATTATGTTTATTTTCTACTATAGATCACGATGAGCTCTCTAAAATCATTAGATCATCTAAATCAACTTCATGCATGTTAGACCCTATAGCTACAAATCTACTGAAAGAGATGCTACCAGAAATTATAGATCCTCTACTTAGCATTATTAACTCATCTCTGACATTAGGACATATGCCTAAAGCATTTAAGGTGGCTGTTATAAGGCCCCTTGTCAAAAAAAAACATCTGGACCCTGGATAACTAGTTAACTACAGACCTATTTCGAATCTACCTTTCTTATCTAAAGTTCTGAAAAAAAGTAGTCTCAACTGAAATATGCTCCTTCCTCCAAAGGAATGAGATTAATGAAGATTTCCAGTGTGGATTTAGAGCACATTACAGTACAGAGACTGCTCTGATCAGAGTTACAAATGATCTGCTTATGGCGTCCGACCGAGGTTGTATCTCCTTATTGGTGCTGCTAGATCTTAGTGCTGCATTCGACACCATTGACCACAGCACACTCCTACATAGACTCGAAAATGATGTCGGTATTAAGGAAATAGCTTTGAAATGGCTTAGATCTTATTTATGCGACCGTTTTTCAATATGTAGCAATAAACAATGAGGTATCACAAGTCCAGTACGGTGTACCCACAGGGCTCAGTCTTAGGGCCTATGCTCTTCGCATTATACATGCTACCTCTTGGAGATATAATAAAGTGACACGGAGTAAGCTTTCACTGTTATGCTGATGATACGCAACTCTATATTTCCTCGAAGCCTCATGAAACAGCAATTCCATCGAATAGTGGAATGCATAGTCGATATAAAAAAGTGGATGAGTAGCAATTTTTTATTACTGAACTCGGACAAAACTGAAGTGTTACTTATCGGACAGAAAACCGCCCTACGTAACAACCAAGAATACTGCTTAACTATTGATGGATCTTCCATAAAACCCTCATCTTCAGCTAAGAATATTGGCTTTTTATTCGATAGTACTCTGTCATTTGAGAACCAGGTCGCCAACACCTGTAAAATTGCGTTTTTCCATCTTAAAAATATATCTAACTACGTCATATGCTGTCACCATCAGATGCAGAGAAGCTTATAAATGCCTTTATGACATCAAGACTAGATTACTGTAATGCACTATTAGGTGGTTGCCCTGCAGGCCTATTACAAAAACTCCAACTGGTCCAAAATGCGGCAGCTCGAGTTCTTACGCGAAATACAAAAAAGTATGAGCATATTAGCCCGGTTCTGTCAACCTTGCACTGGTTACCTATAAAGCATTACATAAACTTTAAAATCTTGCTTATTACCTATAAAGCCTTGCATGGTTTAGCTCCTCACTACTTGAGAGAACTTCTAACGTATTATTGTCCATCACGTGCACTACGCTCTCAGGCGTCAGGTCAGTTGGTAATACCTAGAATTTCAAAATCAAGTGCAGGCGGCAGATCCTTTTCCTATCTAGCGCCTAAACTTTGGAACAGTCTTCCCTGCACTGTCCTTCCCTGCACTGTCCGGGAGGCAGACACACTCTGTCAGTTTAAATCTAGACTAAAGACGCATCTTTTTAATCTTGCATACACTACACTATCATAATATATATAATTCAAAGATCTAGGCTGCACTAGTTAGATCAACCGGAACCAGGGACACTTCCAATAACAACTGATGCATTTGTTGCATCAAAGAGTGCAGAACAGTACTCTACTCTCAGCCAGTCTTGTCTCATTGTTCCAAGGTTACTAGAGCGGGCAGGATGCAGTCCAAGGTTACCGGAGCGGGCAGGGCGCAATCCATTCCCAGACCTGACAAATGTGGACGTGGCGACTCTACAAAACTTCAGTCGCTATTAGATTATTAATGATAATTTTAAATCTAACTTTTTTATTTTGCATTGTTGTGCAGCACTGTCGAGCTTGTGCAGAGGCTGCAGACTTCTTGTGACTATTGGCTTATATGTAAGCTGTGCGCCGTCAGTGGGAATTGTGCTATGTGCTACTGCCAAGACTTAACAGGCAATTTGATCAAATCACGCAGTAAACTCTTCATGTTGGTGGAAACGTTGTGATCACAAGAGTCGAAACATGTTAGTAGTTGCACAAATACTGTAAGTTCAGAACCTTCCACTCCAATTTTTTAGTGCTTGCTCGGTACCTGTAATATTTCCATCTGGCCGATCTGGTCCGGAAAGCAAGAAGGAGGGAGCAGCCTTTATCATTCCATAGGAGTCACTTAGACATAACGGTTGTTATTGCTTTAGTTTAGAATGCGCAGCAAAAGTCTCCACGTCACAGTCAGCGACTGTTTGGGGCTTAGTTGGCAGTCAAAATGTCGGCAGATGCTTTTTTTTATGAAAATCCCTTAAATTTACATTTTTAAATAAACAAATATAGTAAGTAAACAACAATGGGCCAAGTTTAGAATTTTTTTCTTTTATTAGGACTGTAAAAATAATTCTGCACTGTGGGTGGCACAAGCATTCCCGTGGCTATGCCACTGTGTGTAAGGATGGGTAAAGCTTAACCTTCCTCTGGGCACAGATATGGTGGGGTTGTATATGAATATACAGTACATGCTAGCCGTCTACTAGCCTTACACTAGAGTATGGAACCATAGAGTATAGATAATCAGACTCTGGATCAGCGGCTGCAGTCATATTCATATTCTACACCAGGTGTTGTGAATGTATTTGTAGACATATGGTTGCATTCAAAAATGTGGTTGTAATGAAAAACATTTATTGTTATGAGCATATTATACATGATTCTTAGAATTAGACTTGAATGTTTAATGTTTGTTACTTTTCTTGTGACACCACAATAGTGTGAAATAGTTTATATGTGCATTATACTGTGTGTGCAAACCAATTCATCTGCAACTAATAAGAAGAAGTGAAGGCGCATCACTCCACATACTGTACCTGAGCAAACTCAAAAGTCAAACAATTCAATACTAGCAAACAGACAAAAGATCTCAATCCCAAAGGATGAGGAAAACTGAATGCTTCAATTACATTTTTCTACTAAAGATTGCCCTCCTATAATCAGATGTCATGGGTTTACGCAACATGAAACATAGATTTGCATAACGTTTATGATTCATCTGCTCAATATATAAATAATAAATGATAAAATCTCGTCTTGATGTGACGGTTTCTGATGGCTGTCAGTCGGGGGGATGTGGTTTTAGAGTCACTCCCCACCACGCAGGTTATGTGAGGCAGAGCAGCGAGTAAATGCTTTATTAACAAAGCGGCCAAAATGGCCTGTGTGTCCTCCTAAAAAACGATTAACTCCGTGAGCGAGCATCCCCTGCCAATCCCACAACAGATGGGTGGACGTCTGTGATCTGTGTAAGCAATTTTGCGCATGACTGCCACGTAATTTCTTAGGGTGATACCTCACGCTGGCTTTGGGTCGGTACTTTGACCTTGAAACTCCACAAATTTACGACTGTCTGTGCGGATGATTGAAGGCCTGTTTGAGGAACACGAAGAGATGTAGCAGCGCAGGGATCAATCTGTCGTGAATATCACAATCATGTTACATGCTTTACGGCTGATGTCATTGATTCAGTGTACATACATGTTTATATATTTTCTGTGGGTGCTCACAATACTTATCAATGTATTCAACTAATGTTATAGTCATGAAAACGGCCTGGTTTTATTATTGTAAACATCACCCTTTTTGAATGATAAAAGGAGTAGAAATGATCTAATGCAAATATTACAAAAACATAATCGTAATTCTAATAAACATGGATCTACTGCATGTACTGTAGTGCATGTCAAGATGACTCTAGAAGCTCAATACATCAGTTTAGGGCTGTCAAACGATTAATCGCATCCAGAATTCATTTACATAATACATGTCTGTGTACCGTCGATATTCATTTTGTATGCAACAGAGTTCATGGGGGGAACACATGAGTCCATGGGGGGGAAGTCCAAAGAGGTTGGGACAAGGGGGAACAGTCTTAGACCGGGGTGGCGCTCGGGAAAGCGAAGTCCCGAGGTACTTCGGGGACAACCTGGGGGGAACTGCTGACTGGACAGTCGGCCTGACAAGACTGGGGACCGGCTGAGTCACCGGCTGGAAGGCCGGCTGGACAGGACAGGACACTTGACTGGACGCCTGCAGCTGGGCAGGACTGGGCACCTGGACAGGACTATACTCCGGCTGCTGCACCGGACTGCGCATGGGGCTGAACCTGGCACAGGACACGGGACTGGACACTGGCTGCAGAACAGTCTGAGCTTGCTTCTGTGCCCTCCTCTTTTGCCTCTTCCTTCTCAGTCTCGCCGCCCGTCCGGTGGCTGGCAGAAGGAAGGAGAAGAAGGGCAGGTCTGGCTTCCGGTTTGGAGGCCTCCGAAGAGGACCCCCAGGACTCACGCCTTCCCCAGCTTGCCACCAAGGCTGACTGCAGGTGGGGAGGCTGTAGGTGGTGAAGCGGAGGGCGCGGCGATGCCCAAAACCCCGATCTGCAGGGGTCCCTCTGAATTCGCAGCGGAGAGAAGATCGGTTGGGTTGAGACCCTGGATTCCTAACGAGCAATAACGTACCGCCACAGGTCGTCGAGTTCCAGAGGTCCCAATGACCTCATCTCCGCCCATCTCGGGCCAAATGACGAGACTGGAGAGAATGCATATTAAAGTCCAGATTGACAATAACATGCTTCTCTCCACATAAAACATGTGGGTCTGTCATGATTCTGCCACTAGACCAGAAAATCAAGACAAGAGAAGGCAGACTCATGACACATAATGCTGTTAAAGAAATGTGTTGTTTCTACATTCATTTGGAGATCAAATTTGAAATGATTACAATGTAAAATTATATTTAAAAACATAAATGCTGTGTGTGATTGGTTAGTTTATGTTTTAATCGATTGACAGCACTAAAATAAACATGTTAAATGAAGTAAATAGTGTATGTTTAATTTCCTTATACTCGCATGTTTAGTCACAGTTAATCCCAAAAAAAGGATGCGATTAATCGCAATTATAAAAAGTTGATATATTAACAGCCCTAAAAAATACAAAAACAGGCATATATTTAAGAAAAATATCACAGTTAATAAACATTTATATACAATTGTATTATAAATACAGCCCTACACCAGAAACTTCTTGTGTGATTTAGCTTGACTGGCTTTTTTTATGAAGCAGTACCTTTGATGTTGAGCATGTGGCCAATAGAGGGTCCTCACTCTCTGATGTACGAGATGATCATAGTGATGGGATGTGCGGTTCTGATGTGCCATCACTTTTTGTTTTATCCCCCGTTGTTTTGTATTGTTCTTTGCCAGGATCCAGTAACCTACTGTATAGGCTTAAATAGTCTTGAGTTATTATGTGTAAAGATATGTGTCTAATGTTTTAAGCTGCTTTAGGAAATTCCACTGCTTGCTAAAAGTCCAAAATTGCCTGCAGTGAATCCTATACGCACCAGAAAGAACCTGTGCAGGAAACAGCAGAAGCTATTTAGCCAGTTCCCAAACAAACCCGTGGGCTTGTATTCAGTTGTGTGAAGCCAGCCAATGAAATTAGTGACAAATCAGAAAACGAAATTGTATTATGTGCTCTGAGTTCCAAGAGGATTACAGAAATCGCCAAACATGCATACTATCCATCTCAGTTCATTAGCTGCAAGGCAAACTCATGAAATAATGGTGATGTTAGCTCAACATGGCCTGCAGTCATCATGAAAATAAACTTTATATGTTATTTATATATACGTAAATATTACATATATCATCAATGATGTCAGTTATGCACACACAACATGTCAAAATATCCTTCTTGTCCGTTCTCCATCCATATGTCTGCCACTGTCATTATGGCAGCAGTGGTTTAAGTGGATCCTGTCATAATAAAGGTCTCACACACACAGAGTAAACACACCTTCCCTTGTAATGCGCTGTCAAACGCTGCCAGAATAAGCAGTGCTGTTGGGTGGACATGTGCCCCTGCACACAACTCATCACACCAAACCTGGCGGCATGGAGAAATATGATTGCCGACAACGTCTGCTCTCTGCCGCCTCTCAGCTGACATAATGCAACGTGTGTGTCTGCTGCTCTGACTGTTTAGAGAGGTGGAGTGATTCGGGGAGGACATGACACCAGGATCGTTCCTCAGGTAGAGATCAACCCTCATTACCTGGAGAACTGACACCGCGGCCCTTCTGCCTCAGGAAATGCTTCAAGATGAACGTAAAGCGCTTGACTCCTCTGCTGAGGCTGTTTGCGCCGGGAATAGGATGAGCTTGCTCAAACATAACACTGAGGAATCGCTGAAGGTTTCCATGTATGTTGACTAATGATACGGGTCAACACACGGCACTTATCTTGATGTTTAAAAGTCAGGATTTTCCACCTGTTTTTCTCTCGTCTGGCATAATAGCATCATGCAGTTGCTGCAGATTTGTCTGTCATGATATGAATCTGCATCTCTTTTATTCATGCATACACTGTAGAAGAAAATGCAGTAAAGAAACAGACAATATCTGTAAGCTGGAGAAACAGAAATATAGTGTACACTTTTTCTTTGTTAAATTACAGGATATAAGGATAATATCTAAAAGTTTTCCTCGTTTTTCTTGTAAATTTGTTGTCTTCTTCCCGTAATAGTTTATTTTTGAAATGCGTTCAAAACTGTACAAAGAAAACGAAAGAAATCTTGTTGAAAATGCTGTGTGGTACAAATCAAAGCGGGACGGGTGGTCAACCTACATATACCTTGACCTAAAAAAAGTCTTTAGTCATTGCAAAAACAGTGAAGTAGTCCTTTTTTCTGGCTTTCTCTAAATTCTACTACAATACTCTTTGGTTTATTCCTTTCTTCTGAAAACATCAGAAAGCTTACGTAGTACTCAAAGCCGTTATCCAGACCAGTTATAGTATCTACCTGCCCTTCAAAGAGTAGAGACAGCCTTTAAACCGTCTGCTGTTCATATACGGCCCCTGTGGCCCAGCGAGTTACAGAGACGTGACAACATGTGTGTGTGTGTGTGTGTGTGTGTGTGTGTGTGTGTCGTCTCTTCCGACAGTCAAAGACCCTGATCTAAACAAACAAACACGGCAACAAAGCAAGCAAGACTCAGAGCTCTGCGTTCTCTTCTTAAAGACACCAAGGCAAACAAGCAAGACCACTGGACTTTCTTCTCTATCCAATAATGTGACTTAACAGAAACAGTGAAAATTCATGTTTTCATCCTCATATTGCCAACATAATGCTCTTTTCCATGCAATGGCACTGAATTTTAATACGTACCTATCGGCCGTTAAAACAATATGTTCTATAAAGTATGAGTTTGAGTAGTTTGAACACATTTGGGACATATTGCGTCCACCATGTTTTATGGTCATGTGACCCGTATACTCTTTGACCTATGATGTATCAACAACAATCTACACGTGAGCGTTGATAAAAACATAATTTAGGCATAATAAATTCATTTATTGGCTCTTACATTATTTGATTTACTTTTGTGACCGGTGCTCAGCTCCCGTTGCATCATGGGATAGAGAAGTATCCATCCGATCCACAATCACAAATCTCAGAAGAATTAGTAGACTATATGGGTATTTCTCGCCTACTTTTTTTTAGCAAACACTACTCATGACTCATACTCATTTTTGCGTAATATAGAGTATAGAAGTAGCCGATTTCAGGTGCAGCGTGCGTTGCCTGGATTATCTTTGACTTAAGTGATGACAGGCGGTAAAGGAGAGGTTAGGCCAAAAGCCCTAATATAAAGATGGACCGGCTAAAAAAAAAAAAAACTAATAACACTAAACACATAAATATCATCGACCAACCATTGAAAGCTTTGTTTGATGAATGTAATGAATTATTCTCAGATTTTCAGTTGGAGCCTCAAGATTCACAGCATCGGGTTTGACGACAACAGTCATCTTCTGTTGAAACTTTAGAAGTGCAAATGCTAACCTCTACATAGGAAACTTCCAGCAACCATTGTTTTTTCTTGTCATCAAGCCCTATTCTTAAATTGAATCCACCAAACCACAAATTCATTACATGATTTCCCTTTGTGTTGAGAAAGCCTTTCAGGTTTTAAAAAGATATGATGATTAGGGGGGATCTATTCCTATAAGATCTGTGGTTAAAGCCTCAAAACCATGTTGTTTGAACACTGTTTGACGGAAGGGACGGAACAGAGACTTGAACTCCTTTTACAAACTTACGATGCCAAAGAAACAGATTCATCTTAAAATGCATGTTTTTCAGCTCAATTATTGTTTCTGCAAGGAATATTACGAAAAACAATAGACATTTTCAACGTTTGACAGCCTGCTACCAGCAATGTTTATGTCCGCAGTAGTGGTACAAGATACCTATACATCACTGTGTCATTAAAAATAACCTTCTGTTTGACAGACTTTGGCAACAGGCCTGTTTTCACATTACATTTCAACAACAGAGCAAGGAAATACATCAGAATATGATGACAGATCTAAGTTTCATTGAGAACTTCTTGGTTTACTTTTCACAGCTTTGTACATCGTGACCACAGCGTGTAACCTTGCTAATACAGTAAACATTTTTTTCCCCGAGTTGCCAGGTCTCATTATTTCTGGCTTTGTAATGAGGCTGAGTCTGTCCGGCAGATGGGGAGTTCGGGGGTCGCACACGGCCGCGGGATGAGAATTAGATTGGCACATCAGATCTGTCCCTCCTGTGATTTTATGAGGTCGACTCAATTATGTGATGACCCCGGGTAATTATTCAATTCACAAAGTTAATAAACACTGGAGGGGATCTCCTGACAGCCCGGAGTGCAACTTTGTCACTTGCAATTCAAATTACAGCGGGACTCCAAGGTGCAAGACACTGAAAATAGACGACAGGTAATGATCTATAGCTTTGGAGAGAGAGTGCTGACTTTGTCAAGGGGGCTGGGGATAGAGGCTGGGTTTATTTAGTCACTTATTTTTCATGCCTGCGCTCAAAACAACTGCAGAAGAACAAAAGAAAGCAGCGCTCTTGAATTACTGTGGGAGCTGGCACACTTGTTTCTAGTTGTACGCTTGAAGTCGCTTTCCTCCGATGAATGAAACAGGCCGATTTTACTGTGACTGTGCATAGTGAACAGCAGGCACACATAGACACGGCCGCTAAATGGAGATTAATTTCAGTTCATTTCCAGCCATTCAAACGGTTGGATCACCAGCATGCGGTATAGTTGCGTTTCGTTGTGTTAGCTGTGGAACTGAAAATGATTTTTACTGTCTAAAATCCCAAATTGGCTGCAGCACCACAAAAGTATTTAGGGGCCCAAGCACGATACTCAGACGCATCTGAACTATAAAGTGCTATTAGTTAACTTTAGTAAATGCATTATCTAACATTAGATAACAGTTTAGTTTTTCAGCATTTATTAATCCTTGCCAAGGTTAGTTCATGTCAATACAGTTATTCATGTTAGTTCCAACCCGGTCCAGAAACGTTTTTTGTCATGCTGGTTGGAAGTCTCTGAACATCTTGAAACATTGGTATTTTATAATTAGATATCGTCTGTGAAAGGAGTAGGGTCAAAAAATGTTGGACCAATTACTTTCCTCGGTCCAAGGGCCATGAACAGCGGCGGCGTCAATCTTGAGAACCCTCAAGACCCTTCCAAAAAACGCCTCGACCCCCCCATTTGACCCCCTTCCTGATTAGAAAATATTTAATATATATTAAAATATATATCCGGGATAAAGATTTAAAAATGGTTCTCTTCAAACTACGTGGAACAATAATAATATTAACATAAGAATCACTGCGACGCCCCATGAACGTTGCTGCCGCTGCGCCTTGCGTCATTGCGTTCAAGGCGCTGTTGCGAGCCCGCAAGAGCTGCTACGCACTTAATATATTGAAGCTAAAAATGGATCGCTTCGTCATACCAAAAAAATTCTTTAAAACAGACGGAAATAGTGAAAATATACCCGTTGGAGTGGAGGGCGAGCCCTGCTTGATACTAAATTTTGAAACAGAGGACACCGAGGAATTGGAGGAATCGGAGGTGGGACCGGAGGAACTTGCAGCCCCAAAGGCGGAGGAGACAGTTGAGCAGATGCAAAGAAATGGCGCCTTATCGAGCGCTACAGCGGGCACGGATGATGGGAATCTCGACGGCGGAGTGGATTTGGCAGGGCATTTTTTTCACAGTGTGCATGGATCTGGTGGTCACTCAGAAAAGTGCTTCACACAGGAAGGGTTTAAAAACTGGAGAAAAGGAGGAGAGAGACTGGCGCAAGGGTGGTGTGAATTTAGGGAGAGAGAGAAGAAAGGATAGAGATTTTGACGCATCTCCATGACGAAGGACATAAGAAAATTGTTCAAGAAAACAGGATCTACATGCGAGCAGTTGTTGAGTCACAGCGCTTTACAGCGTGTCAAACCATTGGTCAGAGAGGCCACCGAGAGAATGAACAGTCCACCAACAGAGGTAATTTCCTTGAAATGTTACATCTGCTGGGGAAGTTTGATAGCACTGTATCCAAAAAATTATCTAGTGGGCCAGGTAATGCAAAATATGTCCATCATGACATTCAGAACGAGTTAATTGATATAATGGCCTGCATTTTGAGAGAACAGGTTACATTTACATTTAGTCATTTAGCAGACGCTTTTATCCAAAGCGACTTACAGATGAGGAAACATTGGAAGCAATTATAACAACAGTTAGTAACGAAGTTAAACTAGGGGAGCACTTTACTTTTATGGTGGATGAAACAAAAGATGTGAGCAATAAAGAGCAGATATCTGTTGTTCTGCGCTACATACACAATGATGACATTCATGAAGAGCTTCTTGATTTTGTCCCAGCTGATGGTTTGGATGCAGAGTCTTTACTTGTGACAGTGAAAGGGCATTGGCTAAATTCAATATAGACAAAAATGCATGCGTTGGACAATGTTACGATGGGGCATCTAATGTCTGGCTGCAACAACGGTGTTCAGGAAACATTACGCAGAGAAGTCTCACATGCAGTGTACATCCACTGTCATGCACACAGATTAAACTTGGTTTTAGTTGACTGTGTCCATAATGTAAAACCAGTTGCTAACTGCTTTGCCAAAGTTCAGCTACTTCTCAACTTTTTTTCTGGTTCAGTAACTCACAAAGTGTTCATGCCCGAGAAACAAACAGAACTTGAGCCCACTAAAAGAGCTGTGGAATTAAAACATCTGTCAGATACCAGATGGGCATGTCAGTAATATAGTCTTTGGGCAATAAATCAAACCCTCCCTAGCATCTTAGCCACACTTGAGGAAGTCAGCAATCAAACAAATAGCCATAGAGCTATTGAGGCTAGATTACTAAATGGCTTGATTGATGCACAATTTGTTTTGCAAATCTACATGCTGGAGAAGATATTTGGGCTCACAAAAACTTTATCTGACCAAATACAGGCCACAGATTTAGATTTGGAATCCGCCATTGATCTGGTCTTTGCACTGGTTGACACACTCCAAGAAGAACACAGTGGTGAAACTTGGAACCATCTGTGGCAGGGCGCAAGTGACATGTGTGAGAGAGTAAGGGGAGCAGAGAAAAGGACAGGAGGAGACTGGAGAGTAAGAGGAGCAAAAGAAGACAGGAGGAGACTGGAGAGTAAGAGGAGCAAAAGAAGACAGGAGGAGACTGGAGAGTAAGAGGAGCAAAAGAGGACAGGAGGAGACTGGAGAGTAAGAGGAGCAAAAGAGGACAGGAGGAGACTGGAGAGTAAGAAGAGCAGAGAAGAGGAGGAGACTGGAGAGTAAGAGGAGCAAAAGAGGACAGGAGGAGACTGGAGAGTAAGAGGAGCAAAAGAGGACAGGAGGAGACTGGAGAGTAAGAAGAGCAGAGAAGAGGAGGAGACTGGAGAGTAAGAGGAGCAAAAGAGGGAGACTGTAGAGTAAGAGGAGCAGAAGAGGACAGGAGGAGACTGGAGAGTAAGAGGAGCAAAAGAGGACAGGAGGAGACTGGAGAGTAAGAGGAGCAAAAGAAGACAGGAGGAGACTGGAGAGTAAGAGGAGCAAAAGAGGACAGGAGGAGACTGGAGAGTAAGAGGAGCAGAAGAGGACAGGAGGAGACTGGAGAGTAAGAGGAGCAAAAGAGGACAGGAGGAGATTGGAGAGTAAGAGGAGCAAATGAGGACAGGAGGAGACTGGAGAGTAAGAGGAGCAAAAGAGGTCAGGAGGAGACTGGAGAGTAAGAGGAGCAAAAGAGGTCAGGAGGAGACTGGAGAGTAAGAGGAGCAAAAAGGAGACTGGAGAGTAAGAGGAGCAAATGAGGACAGGAGGAGACTGGAGAGTAAGAGGAGCAAAAGAGGACAGGAGGAGACTGCAGAGTAAGAGGAGCAGAAGAGGACAGGAGGAGACTGGAGAGTAAGAGGAGCAGAAGAGGACAGGAGGAGACTGGAGAGTAAGAGGAGCAGAAGAGGACAGGAGGAGACTGGAGAGTAAGAGGAGCAAAAGAGGACAGGAGGAGGCTGGAGAGTAAGAGGAGCAAAAGAAGACAGGAGGAGACTGGAGAGTAAGAGGAGCAGAAGAGGACAGGAGGAGACTGGAGAGTAAGAGGAGCAAAAGAGGACAGGAGGAGACTGGAGAGTAAGAGGAGCAAAAGAGGACAGGAGGAGACTGGAGAGTAAGAGGAGCAGAAGAGGACAGGAGGAGACTGGAGAGTAAGAGGAGCAGAAGAGGACAGGAGGAGACTGGAGAGTAAGAGGAGAAAAAGAGGTCAGGAGGAGACTGGAGAGTAAGAGGAGCAAAAGAGGACAGGAGGAGACTGGAGAGTAAGAGGAGCAAAAGAGGAAAGGAGGAGACTGGAGAGTAAGAGGAGCAGAAGAGGACAGGAGGAGACTGGAGAGTAAGAGGAGCAGAAGAGGACAGGAGGAGACTGGAGAGTAAGAGGAGAAAAAGAGGTCAGGAGGAGACTGGAGAGTAAGAGGAGCAAAAGAGGAAAGGAGGAGACTGGAGAGTAAGAGGAGCAAAAGAGGACAGGAGGAGACTGGAGAGTAAGAGGAGCAGAAGAGGACAGGAGGAGACTGGAGAGTAAGAGGAGCAGAAGAGGACAGGAGGAGACTGGAGAGTAAGAGGAGCAAAAGAAGACAGGAGGAGACTGGAGAGTAAGAGGAGCAAAAGAGGACAGGAGGAGACTGGAGAGTAAGAGGAGCAGAAGAGGACAGGAGGAGACTGGAGAGTAAGAGGAGCAGAAGAGGACAGGAGGAGACTGGAGAGTAAGAGGAGAAAAAGAGGTCAGGAGGAGACTGGAGAGTAAGAGGAGCAGAAGAGGACAGGAGGAGACTGGAGAGTAAGAGGAGCAAAAGAAGACAGGAGGAGACTGGAGAGTAAGAGGAGCAAAAGAGGACAGGAGGAGACTGGAGAGTAAGAGGAGCAAAAGAGGACAGGAGGAGACTGGAGAGTAAGAGGAGCAGAAGAGGACAGGAGGAGACTGGAGAGTAAGAGGAGCAGAAGAGGACAGGAGGAGACTGGAGAGTAAGAGGAGAAAAAGAGGTCAGGAGGAGACTGGAGAGTAAGAGGAGCAAAAGAGGAAAGGAGGAGACTGGAGAGTAAGAGGAGCAAAAGAGGACAGGAGGAGACTGGAGAGTAAGAGGAGCAAAAGAGGGAGACTGGAGAGTAAGAGGAGCAGAAGAGGACAGGAGGAGACTGGAGAGTAAGAGGAGCAAAAGAGGACAGGAGGAGACTGGAGAGTAAGAGGAGAAAAAGAGGTCAGGAGGAGACTGGAGAGTAAGAGGAGCAGAAGAGGACAGGAGGAGACTGGAGAGTAAGAGGAGCAAAAGAAGACAGGAGGAGACTGGAGAGTAAGAGGAGCAAAAGAGGACAGGAGGAGACTGGAGAGTAAGAGGAGCAAAAGAGGACAGGAGGAGACTGGAGAGTAAGAGGAGCAGAAGAGGACAGGAGGAGACTGGAGAGTAAGAGGAGCAGAAGAGGACAGGAGGAGACTGGAGAGTAAGAGGAGAAAAAGAGGTCAGGAGGAGACTGGAGAGTAAGAGGAGCAAAAGAGGAAAGGAGGAGACTGGAGAGTAAGAGGAGCAAAAGAGGACAGGAGGAGACTGGAGAGTAAGAGGAGCAAAAGAGGGAGACTGGAGAGTAAGAGGAGCAGAAGAGGACAGGAGGAGACTGGAGAGTAAGAGGAGCAAAAGAGGGAGACTGGAGAGTAAGAGGAGCAGAAGAGGACAGGAGGAGACTGGAGAGTAAGAGGAGCAGAAGAGGACAGGAGGAGACTGGAGAGTAAGAGGAGCAAAAGAGGACAGGAGGAGACTGGAGAGTAAGAGGAGCAAAAGAGGGAGACTGGAGAGTAAGAGGAGCAGAAGAGGACAGGAGGAGACTGGAGAGTAAGAGGAGCAAAAGAGGGAGACTGGAGAGTAAGAGGAGCAGAAGAGGACAGGAGGAGACTGGAGAGTAAGAGGAGCAAAAGAGGGAGACTGGAGAGTAAGAGGAGCAGAAGAGGACAGGAGGAGACTGGAGAGTAAGAGGAGCAGAAGAGGACAGGAGGAGACTGGAGAGTAAGAGGAGCAGAAGAGGACAGGAGGAGACTGGAGAGTAAGAGGAGCAAAAGAAGACAGGAGGAGACTGGAGAGTAAGAGGAGCAAAAGAGGACAGGAGGAGACTGGAGAGTAAGAGGAGCAGAAGAGGACAGGAGGAGACTGGAGAGTAAGAGGAGCAGAAGAGGACAGGAGGAGACTGGAGAGTAAGAGGAGCAAAAGAGGACAGGAGGAGACTGGAGAGTAAGAGGAGCAAATGAGGACAGGAGGAGACTGGAGAGTAAGAGGAGCAAAAGAGGTCAGGAGGAGACTGGAGAGTAAGAGGAGCAAATGAGGACAGGAGGAGACTGGAGAGTAAGAGGAGCAAAAGAGGACAGGAGGAGACTGCAGAGTAAGAGGAGCAGAAGAGGACAGGAGGAGACTGGAGAGTAAGAGGAGCAGAAGAGGACAGGAGGAGACTGGAGAGTAAGAGGAGCAGAAGAGGACAGGAGGAGACTGGAGAGTAAGAGGAGCAAAAGAGGACAGGAGGAGGCTGGAGAGTAAGAGGAGCAAAAGAAGACAGGAGGAGACTGGAGAGTAAGAGGAGCAGAAGAGGACAGGAGGAGACTGGAGAGTAAGAGGAGCAAAAGAGGACAGGAGGAGACTGGAGAGTAAGAGGAGCAAAAGAGGACAGGAGGAGACTGGAGAGTAAGAGGAGCAGAAGAGGACAGGAGGAGACTGGAGAGTAAGAGGAGCAGAAGAGGACAGGAGGAGACTGGAGAGTAAGAGGAGAAAAAGAGGTCAGGAGGAGACTGGAGAGTAAGAGGAGCAAAAGAGGAAAGGAGGAGACTGGAGAGTAAGAGGAGCAAAAGAGGACAGGAGGAGACTGGAGAGTAAGAGGAGCAGAAGAGGACAGGAGGAGACTGGAGAGTAAGAGGAGCAGAAGAGGACAGGAGGAGACTGGAGAGTAAGAGGAGCAAAAGAAGACAGGAGGAGACTGGAGAGTAAGAGGAGCAAAAGAGGACAGGAGGAGACTGGAGAGTAAGAGGAGCAGAAGAGGACAGGAGGAGACTGGAGAGTAAGAGGAGCAGAAGAGGACAGGAGGAGACTGGAGAGTAAGAGGAGAAAAAGAGGTCAGGAGGAGACTGGAGAGTAAGAGGAGCAGAAGAGGACAGGAGGAGACTGGAGAGTAAGAGGAGCAAAAGAAGACAGGAGGAGACTGGAGAGTAAGAGGAGCAAAAGAGGACAGGAGGAGACTGGAGAGTAAGAGGAGCAAAAGAGGACAGGAGGAGACTGGAGAGTAAGAGGAGCAGAAGAGGACAGGAGGAGACTGGAGAGTAAGAGGAGCAGAAGAGGACAGGAGGAGACTGGAGAGTAAGAGGAGAAAAAGAGGTCAGGAGGAGACTGGAGAGTAAGAGGAGCAAAAGAGGAAAGGAGGAGACTGGAGAGTAAGAGGAGCAAAAGAGGACAGGAGGAGACTGGAGAGTAAGAGGAGCAGAAGAGGACAGGAGGAGACTGGAGAGTAAGAGGAGCAGAAGAGGACAGGAGGAGACTGGAGAGTAAGAGGAGCAAAAGAAGACAGGAGGAGACTGGAGAGTAAGAGGAGCAAAAGAGGACAGGAGGAGACTGGAGAGTAAGAGGAGCAGAAGAGGACAGGAGGAGACTGGAGAGTAAGAGGAGCAGAAGAGGACAGGAGGAGACTGGAGAGTAAGAGGAGAAAAAGAGGTCAGGAGGAGACTGGAGAGTAAGAGGAGCAGAAGAGGACAGGAGGAGACTGGAGAGTAAGAGGAGCAAAAGAAGACAGGAGGAGACTGGAGAGTAAGAGGAGCAAAAGAGGACAGGAGGAGACTGGAGAGTAAGAGGAGCAAAAGAAGACAGGAGGAGACTGGAGAGTAAGAGGAGCAAAAGAGGACAGGAGGAGACTGGAGAGTAAGAGGAGCAAAAGAGGACAGGAGGAGACTGGAGAGTAAGAGGAGCAAAAGAGGACAGGAGGAGACTGGAGAGTAAGAGGAGCAAAAGAGGACAGGAGGAGACTGGAGAGTAAGAGGAGCAAAAGAGGACAGGAGGAGACTGGAGAGTAAGAGGAGCAAAAGAGGACAGGAGGAGACTGGAGAGTAAGAGGAGCAGAAGAGGACAGGAGGAGACTGGAGAGTAAGAGGAGCAAAAGAGGACAGGAGGAGACTGGAGAGTAAGAGGAGCAAAAGAGGACAGGAGGAGACTGGAGAGTAAGAGGAGCAAAAGAGGACAGGAGGAGACTGGAGAGTAAGAGGAGCAGAAGAGGACAGGAGGAGTCCTTACAGCAGGGGTGTAACGGTTCTCTGTAAAAATGAAACCACACCGTTCTCCATCAACGGTTAGGCACACGCTTGGACCGTGGTTCATCTTAAATCTGATGACGCATTTATAATATGGTTCATTAAAAATTATAATGTGTAAAACAGACTGAGAAAGATGGATGCACATTTAATATTTACAACAAATCAAATAACGTAGACAAATGTCAAGAGGATTGTATGCTGTAATAAGACCAGTCATTTATGCTTTCATTCACCTGAGTGGTGTGAGAAGATCCGAAGCGAGCACAGGGAAAGTCTCAGACAACATGGCTCAAATATTGAGTTGTCTGGAAGTCTTGCTCTTAAAAGATCAAATTCAAACAGGAAGTGGGTCAACATGTCAGGTTTTTAAAAAAGCATGGTAGGTATGTCTTAAGTGAACGGACGAAACAGACGAAAAACAACGCATGTGTACAGTATCTGTGTACTGGAACGTTGTGTTCCACAGAAGCATATTCCTGCTTTCTGATATAAGTCAAGGAACTCACTCACCGCTTGTGAATCAATAGCTTCTGTATCTTCAATTATGATTCATCTTTATTTCATCTGTACATATGCAATGTTACTTTAATCCATTTCTATACTCTTCCATTAAAGAGATCCGATTGTGTCTTCTAGTGGGCAGACTGTTTGGGTGATGCAGGCAGAAAACACTGTGATTCATGTTCATCTGTCATGTGATATGTTGAAGCTTCTCTATGTGTGAGGCTTAACAATGATGGAAGACAGAATTGAGATGAGAAATATTGGATGTGGAACTACAGTATCAGATATGTCTTGAAGGATATCTGGTGGCATGAAGCGTGAAGCTTACCCTGAATTACTTCGGTTAAAACCCCTCTCAGTTTTAATCATTCAAGCAAAGGTGTGTGATGGATTTAAATGAATGACACCTTCGAGCTTAGAGTTCGTTCTCATCCCATAGCTCATGAAAACCTAATTGAACATCATGTGCTTAAGGATTTAAAAAGCTTGTTATTCATTCTTAAGATGTTCGCGGATGGCAGTGAGCTATGAAGGTTAGTCACAGACACAGATTTTATATGCTGACATATGAAGACTTTAACAAATGACAAAATCCTTGTAAAAAGGTTAGAAATTAAATCAACAATCTCAAGTCATTGAGCGCACATTTTACACACTGACAGTCATGAAGTCCATCAGTAGACTTCAGATTCTCTTAAAGGTAAAATAGCCAGCACATCTACAGAAGGCCATTCAAAATGACAGAAAAAGTTTCATCATGTCAAACAAAGCTTTCCATAAGAACCTCAACAAATATGGCGTACACAGTGAATGGGAATGTCTTTATCAGGAAATAATCATCAGTTCATCTTTTATAGCCACAACTAGATTTTAGCAGCACAGGTCTTTGTTTTACGTACACACGTATCCAGGCAGTAAGAACTCATGTCTTTACATTATTTAAACTCATTTTTCAGTTACTCTATAATGGGGGCATGGCCTTGTGGTTTGTTGCACGGGCGCAGTGAAACGGATTTTGCTGAGTCCATGTTTCTCAACATCCTTGTTGGTCTCCGATGACCCTGACTGATAATAAACGAGAAAGACCATAAAGAATTCTTTCATTCAAACGTGTGCTGTGCTGGGGCAAATTCTAAGGGGGAACCACTGGGGGGAGTGTTATTCCTAGGAGCCCACCCCTAGTGTCAAGAATTTAGTTGCGGAAGATTCGTTCAAAGCTCTGGATAACTTCGCTGGTGTGTGTGTGTGTGTGTGCACTTATGTGTTTGGTGAGAAATATATGTTATACTGTATATATGAAGCTGTCCACCATCTCCAACATGGAAATCACTAGAACTGGACTGAGCTGGATCAATACATACTGTTTCTCACAAGCAGATCATTTAAGGCAGGGAACTCCAATCCTGCTCCTGGAGAGCTACTGTCCTGGGGTTTCATTAATAACACATTGCGTATATTCCATCCTTAAAGTCTGTGCACGCACAAACGTTTTCAGATTTATAAAAGCAGAACCTGCGCATCATTCCCTTTATAAATCCCCGTCAGGGGAAGCGTACTTGTTTCTCCACCCCATCTCCTCCTCGATATAACCATATATTGAGTCTACCTCGCCTACTTTAACTATGCATAATGTAATTTGCATATGATTTCCATCTGGATATCTCCATTCACGGGACGGTACGGGTCATGTAAAAGATAAGAGCCAATGGATCACGCAGACAAGTGTCCACAATAACATCAAATCCTGCACCGTTGAACATGGTTCTCACTGGAAATGTTTTATATACATTAGATTGCAGAACTTGTGTAGTTTTAAAGGAATTATAATGCATCTCGCACTCCTCGCTGTCATTTAAACATTGAAACGCGCAACATGCCACAGGAAAGTGTTTAAAAGCAGCGCATGCAATAGAAATATATATAGATGCCAATTGAGTGCTTAACTCCATTAATAACAGTGACATATTTAATCATATGTGTGTATAAAAGAGATGGACGGCAGCTCTCCAGGAACAGGGTTGAGACCTCAGATTTGAGGTATTCCGGAAAGGCATAGAGATCAGCTGACCACTGGGATTCCACAGGGATCTGTTCTTCTTTCTCACTTCTTCTCAATATACACGATCGACTACTCAGTAACCAAATCTTAAATTTGTCAAATAGACTGTGTGATGCTGTCATGTCAATATGGACCAAAATGTCTGAGGAGGGTTTCCAACACCTTGTTGGATCTATGCCATGAAGGATTAAGGCAGTTCTGAAGACAAATGGAGTCCAACCCGGTACTAGCAAGGTATAGGCCTACCTAATAAAGTGGCTGGTGAGTGTATAATGGCTCATGATACAAATAATGTTTAGTAATATTCAATAACAGTACATTTTGAGATTTTTTTTTTAATGTCTATCATAAGCGAAGAGATTTACATGACATAATGACACAGATTCTTTCTAAAAAAACAAAAAAACATTTTTATCAAAATCTCTCAATACAAATGTAGCATCCTTTTTTTGTTAATCTCAAAGAATCTGATGGAAATAACGACCAGGACCAGGAAAATTTGTTATCTATGGCTGTAACTGCAACAGTTAACCAGAAAAAATACACTGTTTTAAAGAAAGATGAGGTTTCCATTCAGTGAAAGTATTGGAAGTGGCCGTGCCAATGAGTTGACAACAACATCAATGGTTTGAGAATATTGGTCTTAAGACCAAAGCAGTGTTTAGATAGAAACGTGTTCATGAAGCGAGATCAGACAGGCCAACAGTCGCTTTGGCAGCAAGCACTAAATGCTAATTTTCCAAGGCTAGTAGCCCCTTATCTGTCTGACCTAATTCATATTTATGAGCCAAGCTATTATGTGTCCACCCCCTTTTTAGATCATTTCTATGCCCCCGAGGCGAAAGTGTTAGAATTCATATGGAGAACCATGAGCGATCTGCTGAAGCCTCGCTGACTTCTAGAAGAATACACACAGTATGTGTTTGTTTCACATTCTTCATGTGTGCGGTGTGTTACTAGTCATGTTCTGAAATCATGTTCTGGTTAGCACATGGCATCAGTTATCTGCTCTACATGACACTCCTGCCGGAGGAGAATGTTCATTATATCCGAATACAATTAATGTCTTACACTTTTGTACAAAAAGAACACTGCATTGCATCCTATTTTAATGCAACTGTCGTTGAACACTGTCTTCCCTTCCTTGTTTGATTGTGTGATGTTCTTTACGTGCTTCTTTTCAAATTCAAACGGCGGTAAAGTGCAAGTGTGCAATTCATCTGAAGTCCCATTAAATTCAGGATATGTCCATTTTTTCAATTCAGACATCTTTCAATTGGACAGGCACTGTGCATGTATCAGTGAAGCAAATATGCTTTTATACAGCATAAAGCCTGTCCTCCCTTACATTTGAGGAGATCGCTGGCAGGGAAGAGAGGTCCATTTGTTCTAGTCGCAGCCTTTCCAAGCTCGTCCTCCACAAATCATTGAGGAAAAAAAGAAGTATAAAGTAAACCTCCATCATGGGAGGCAAAAGTAGCTTTTAAGGTGTGACAAAGCCTCTGCTAATGGAGGTTATTCATCCTGGGCTTTCAAAATGTCACATTTCTGCCTTGTTCATTTGCATAACCTCTAAAGCATCGCTGCAAGTGGGAGTGCATTGATTTAGTCGCCACCTTACAAGGTGCTTGCCTTGTTGACACAGCCGACTCCATCAGAGTTAAGGCAGTCGCTAATCCACTGAGCGTGACTCGACAGCAGATGCTCCGTACGTCGCGCGCTGAACATCCATAGTTTATCGTTGTGAGAAAACGATTACTAGCTGGAGATATCTTGTTGCGCTTCTAATGATAGCAGACGTTGGCCAGTTCTTGTATGACGTCTTTCAAGCCAAACTTTGTACCCATACATTTTTTTCATGCTTTTCATGTATATTATCTGCAGTGACAAACCTGTTTCTTCTTTTGTGTTGCTTTCATATCACAGTGGTGTTAACAGCCTTCATGACTGTGTCATTTATTTATTTATAAAGTTTACAGCGATCTAACTTAAAACCGTTTTTAATCTGTTTCTGACACTCCGCTTGGACAAAATTAAAAGAAACAGTTTAGTCTGAGCAGTATTTTGACCACAGAGGTTTTTCATGTCATGTGACCATGTGACATTGCATTTGGTTGCTTATATAATTTACAGCAACTCATTAGTAGACACATTATAAAATAGTAACTTGAAATAATTTCACCAGCCAGTTAGATTACATTTAAAAATATCATCTGTGTAATAGTAACATTGCTGAAGATTTCCCGTTCCCAGCTTTGTGTGTGTTGAATACTGAGAGTAAATGTCAAAATAAAGTGAAACACACTCAAAATGATTTTAATCGAGATGAGAACCGAAGAAGTTTAATTTATGTTTATGATTCTGTTATTGTGTGTATTTTGTTACATTCAGGGTTTTAAAGGGGTCATATGACGCGGCTAAAATGAGTATTGCGGTTTGTTTTAGATGTTATTCAATGTGTATATTCGATTGATGGTTTAAAAGCGCTGTATTTTCCACACACTGTGCATGTCAGTATCTCCTCTTTGCTCCGCCTCTCTGATCCGTGCTGATATTTTACAAAGCTCATCACTCTGAAAAGCGAGGTGCGCTGTGATTGGCCAGTGAACCAGTGTGTAGTGATTGGTGGAATTACTGATTATTAGGACTTAAGTTGTATTTGTTCACATTGCGTGCGTGTCTGCATTTGAAGATTCGTGTGAGTCCGTAACAAAGTATTTTACAACGCAAATATATACTCACAGGCTGCGAATCTGAAGCGCCAGACAGTCTTTGCGAAGTATTAATGTTTTTTAACAAAAGCTTTCGTGCACAGCCGGTCTTGATCTCTCACAGGTTTGTGAAGCAACGATCTGTGAAATGCGCTGCACGCACTTGAATATTCGCATGGTATTGTTCTGATACAGTATTGTAAATAAAATGTAACCATTCGTTTTTAGTTGTCTCATCTTCTGGAAGGGCATACAACAGGGTTCCTCAATTAGTTTTCACCAAGGGCCAAATTCTAATAACAATAGCAAGTCAAGGGCCACCAACTATAATTTGATGACTGCAATGTTTGTCCTGCTATTATTATTGTTATTATTGATTTTACTGTTGTTTATTTGTTTTAAAAAATCACAATATAAATATATGTTTTTTATAAGTTCTTTTTCTCAGTTTAGATCAAATAGTAACATTTTATTACATAAACATTACTTTGTATTTCTAAAAAACATTGTTTCAGAATCAAAAAAATCTGGATCATGTTTCCCATCCAAATCAAGACTTTCTGTTAATTTCCACACTGGATCTCTTCTCTTCGCTTTCCTAAAATGCAGAGTAAATCGTTATTCAACCTATCAACCTTAATGTTCTTACATTTATGCTGATCAAAATGTAAAAGTATTACTGACGTCTACTCACCTTTCAATGAGAGAAGTGACAGCGACGGGCTGAAGCAATGCCTCTGATGTTGGGGCTTTATTCGGTTGTTGCAATCCCGAGACACTGATCAAGATGTGCACTGGACAATCTGTTTCTATCCTGGTTCTTGATGTTATGCATTACAGAAAATGATGACTCACAGATGTAGGTGGAGGGAAACATTGAAAGTAGAAACATTGCAATGACTCTGCTGTTCTAGAATTTGTCTTGAGAAACAAATTTGGTCCAAAAGTCATTCACATTAGACGCCTTGTGTTGCTCTCTGAGTAAATCAGACTTTGACATTTCCAAAATCTCCAGCTGCAAAGATGCTTCATCTAAGGATGGAATCAGGCTTTTAGCCTCAGCAGTCCACTGCCCATCTGCCGGAACTGAGAATGGATGTCTTAGGAAGAGAAGGAGTTCACTCGACAAGTTAAAGCTCCCAAATCGCTCCTTGAAATTATCTGCCAGTCTTGTGACGAAGTCGTGCATTAGCGGGTGCTCTCGCATATGGTATTTCTTGCAATGCTGTTGCAAATGTGGAAAGTGTAACTTTCTTCCTTGAAGATCCCGTTCAAAAAGAGTCAGTTTTAAACGGAAAGCTTGCCTTGCAATTGCAAATTAAGCTGATTTAGATGAGACATGATATTGCACAAAAAATTCACGTATCCCATCTCTGTGCTGTCGTTCAAAAACCTCAAAACATTCTCTGCTTTCTGACTTTGGATGCTACTTAAAAATGTACATAGTTCATTTTGTAATTCACAAACTCTCTCCAGCACACGACCCTTGCTTAGCCACCGGATATCGTTGTGCAGCAAAAGATCGTGCCGTTCTACAGACATTTCCTCCAGTAAAGCTGGGAACAGACAATGTTGCAGACTCGAGCTCTCGCGAATAAAGTTTACCAGCCTCGTCACAGCATCCATAGTCTCTTTAAATTTTCCAGACAATTTGGCGCACAACACCGATTTATGAATTATGCAGAGAAATGCAACGAGTGTCAGGCTGACAGCAGCTAGTCTGCTTACCAGGCCTTTGTGATGTACAATCATCGAGCCCCGTCAGTAACGACAGACACAACTTTGCTCAAATCCAATTCATAATTTTTAAAGAACTCCGTTAGTTCGTTAAAAAGTATTTCACCGGTTGTGCACCCATGCATCGGCAGCAAACAAAGCAGCTCTTCACGGAAATCCTTCCCATCAAAAAATCGGACAAACACAGACAGCTGTTCAATGTCGGTTCGGTCGCAAGAGGAGTCTATTGCGAGTGATAGGGCTTCTGCTTTCTTTATGTCGGATAACAGATTAGACAGGCACTCACCCGCCAATGCCTCCACTCTTCTTGTTGCTGTGCAGTCAGATAATGGAACCTGCTGTAATAGCTCTGTTACCATTTCCTTTGTTTTCGCGTCGTGATTTAGTAGTTCATCCACCATGTCAATTGCACAGGTTTTTATCAATTCGGCGTCAGTGAACGGCTTTTTGGCCTTTGCCATGTTCCAAGCCACACGTAAGGATGCTGCGGTTGCATTCTCCAGCACAGATGTTGTTTTGTGAATAACGGCAACTGACTTTTTGTAAGCTGCTATCAATTGTGTTACCTTCTGTTTGTGGCTTTCAGAATGTTCCGGATAACTGCCGTTGAAATTGCTGTGCAATGCCCCAAAAGTCCGTTTCATGTTATCAACCTTGCAGACTGCCACGGTCTGTGTGCATAATAAACACGTTGGCTTTGCATTGTGGTGGTCAGGCAAAATAAAACAAAACTGTTCAGTCCATCGCTTTTGAATCTTCTGTTTTCTGTGTCTACCTTTCTCTTTTTTACACTCGCCGTGATTTCGCTATTCGCTATTACCGCGAGAGCTATGTGAGATCAGAGTGCTTCGTGTGCTTTCGAGCGGCTTTCGTACGGTGATGTCATGCCGACTCAAATTAAACTGAACACAATTTTATTGCTTCAAGCGGGCCAAAACAAATTCATTTGCGGCCCGGATGTGGCCCGTGGGCCGCCTATTGAGGAACCCTGGCATACAAAGAGGCTTTCATTTCACTACGAAACAAACAGCGTCTCAGTGACATGGCTGCGACTGCGATGATACAATGAGATTTACAAGTACGCCCAGCTTACTTGCGTATCAATTGGGCGGTCTTAGTCAAGTCATACTACGAAATGACATACATTTCTGGGGGTGTGGGAACACGAGGCGTTTTAGAGACAATGCATCTTTTGTTCCACGTGTCTAATGCATGGATGGGCAACTTATAACAAACCAAAGACAAACACATATTCGCAGCATATGACCTCCTTAAGAGATTACCGTTTTGCTGTATGGTAGAAGACTTTTGCTTAGGAGGAGAACACTCATTGAAATGTAATCTTTTGGAATGTTTGCATTAATCAGAATGTGTCCTGCCATGTTCACACGTACTGTATCACAGTTATAGCTGTAGCTATTAGGATAAAAAAATCTGATGACAAACATTCTCGACAAACATCTGGGGCCCGTTTCAACAAGAACGTTCAACCAACACTGAGCTAAAATGTGAACTCTGAGTAGATTTACACCGAGATGCAAAACTTTGAGTGTTTGGTTTCAAAACAGCTGATTTGAGTTAGTTCTATCAACTCTGGGTAGGTTTATCTTGAGTTAAGCGCGTGCACCACAACTACAACAAGCCATCATCGATGGAGCACGATATGACGATTCACCATGGCAACGGCACCAAAATTAACAACAAATTGCTCTACTGTAATCAACATACATCTCTATGAATGAACGAAGCCTCTTCATGTACTGAATCCTCTATAAAAGCACATATGACATATTAGTCAGTGAGATGGTCTCTGTGTGATCTAATGTGTGCCATGAATGAATGAATGAGTCAGGTAGTCCTCTTGTGCTTTAAAAGGGGAGGAGATGGAAATAAACTTTGGGTTTAGCAAAGAAAAACTGCTCCTGACCTGGTTATGTTCACAGAGTAAGTTAATATGGTTACTGAGTCCGAGTTTAAGTGACCTCTCCACGGGCTTGAGTTACGTCTCGGGTTACTTGGCTGTAACCCTGTTCCCTGAAAAAGCGGGAACGAGATGCTGCGTTTCAAACACTATGGGAGAATGTCTTTGTTCGACTGGTGAAGCACCTGTGTCAAACACGCCTGCACGCCTACAGTGTGGCATTGAGGTCCAGCATCTCGCTTTCCCGCTTTTTCAGGGAACAGGGTTACAGGCAAGTAACCCGAGAAGTTTACTATCAAAAGCTACTCTCGATGCTGCATTTCAAACACAATGGGAACGAAAATACCAACGCCAACGCACTGGAGGTGTCTGGACCCCCAAAGATTGTGTGGTATGTGTGCACAGGCCAAGAGGAGACATCAGACGTGACGCTGGGATGTGACTCCAGGACGTGTGCGCCTGGAGTAGCATGGAAATCCAGACGATAAAATCTGACCAATGTGTGCGGAGAGGACCAGACAGCCGCATCACACACTTGCTGCAAGGGGACACCTCTTGCTTAAGCCATAGAAGATGAAAACCCCCTTGTTGAATGAGCTTTGACACCTAGAGGTGAAGCTTGACCACGGGCCTTATAGGCCAGAGCAATAGCATCCAGGCATGGAGATTCCAAAGCTCTGGACCGGGGTGAAGTATCGCCCCATGTTCTTGAGACAGGAGATCCCTCCTGACTGTGATCGCTCATGGTGTGTCGTCGAGCTGGGATACTAGGTCCAAAATCCAGATTCTGGTTGGCCAACGGGGAGCTATCATTAAGAGGTCAGAAAGTCAGAAACCGAGGTCTGAACCACATAGAAAGGGCGCGAAGCCCCTGGCACATCACCATTATATGCCTCTGGGAATTGGCACTTGGATGAAACCAAGATTTTAGCCACAACTGAAACGGTCTCATATGCAGGAGGCCCAGGGTTATTACTGTAAAAGCCGCCGCCATGAGACCTAGAACTCTTTGAAAATGATGATTTGCCAGACTTTCTGGCCTAACCTGATTCTCCTCTGGATGGATTCGACACATGCAGGTGACACTTGTGCCTGCATTGCAATCGAGTCCCATACAACCCCCAGAAACGTTGTATTCTGTGCAGGGGAAAGAACGCTGTTTTCGACGTTGAGTCTTAACCCGAGAGTCTCCAGATGAACTAGGACGACATCCTGATGTTGAAGCGCTAGCTCCTGAGACTAAGCTAATATCAGCCAGTCGTCGATGTAATTCAAAATGCGGATGCCCTGGAATCGCAGATGAACCAGAGCTGCATCCATGCACTTTGTGTATGTGCGGGGTGACAAGGCTAGGCTGAAAGGAAAGAACCCGATACAGAAATTCGATCCTCATGAACCAGCCGTGACTCTGAATTTGAGACACAAGCATCTTGATTGTCAACATTTTGAAGTTTAGGTAGCAGTTCAATCTGCGAGGATCTAGAATTGGACGCAACCCCCCATCCTTCTTGGGAACTAGAAAATACCAGCTGTAGTAGCCTGATATTCTGTCTGATAGGGGAACACGTTCTATGGCCTCTTTGTACAGCAGAGCTTGTAATTCTTGTGTCAACAGATGTGCTCGCTCCGGTTGCACAGAAGTGGAGACCATGCCGTTGAAACGCGGAGGGCGATATGCAAATTAAATGCTGTTGCCTTTAGCTACAGTCCTTTCTACCCATGGAGAGATACCTGGCAGTAGTTTCCACGCTGCCACCTTCTCTAAAAGGGGTATCAATGTGAAGGGAAGCA
Organism: Barbatula barbatula; assembly: GCA_037178815.1. Lineage (NCBI taxonomy): Eukaryota > Metazoa > Chordata > Actinopteri > Cypriniformes > Nemacheilidae > Barbatula > Barbatula barbatula. Next base: position 21,757,562 of record CM074087.1, read on the forward strand.
AGACATTCAGCGTCCTGGATCGTGGCAGGAGACGACCGAACATTTAGCATTTTTGAGACCGCTAACCCCCGAAACGCTGGTAGCGGCGGAGATTGCAAAGTGGCCCTGTGAGGGTGCCGAAGAGGAGCCTCTAATTTCTCTTGGAATTTTGAGCACCCCTCCCTGGAGGGCACTTCTCCACAGTCCTGGACACACACGTCTCAGGATCTCTTCTTCTTGGAGGAGATGACCTGCTTCAGGCCCGGCTTCCTTGAGGTGGCCTGAGGGGCACGGTGGACCGCTCCCCTGCCACTTTGAGGGGGGTGCGACTCGCCATACTCTGCCTGTTGACCTCACGTCTCAGGTAGACCGGACCCACCCGAGACTGTGGGACTGGTCCCGAGTGGGTGGCCGACACTCCAGATGCTTGAGCACGATGGGGGAGATACCTCACAAAAGCCTCTTCGTGGCGCCTCGCGTCCCGGAACCTGGTGACTACGGTATTAAACGCATCACCAAACAGTCCAGAAGGCGAGGTCAGGGCATCAAGGAGGAACACGTGGTCCTGGTCCCTGATGCCCGTGAGGTTCAGCCACAGGTGTATCTCCGTGGTCACTAATGCAGCCATAGAATGGCCGATGGCACGGGCCGTCTGCTTGGTCGATCGGAGAGAGACAAGTCTGTGGCCTGGCGTAATTATGAGAAAGCCATTTCGTCGATCACCCCGTCAGTGCTCCGACAATAGTCAAATAAATCGAGTGTAGTTTTGAGTGTTTGGAGGTCTCTTGTTCCTGTGGCCAGTCGAGCTTAAGACGGTCGACTGCATTCATCACCGACCCGAGAAGCTCATCTACCGCTTTTGTGTTGCGAGAGGAGGGCCCCGAGGCGGCGCTCTCCAAGCCCACAGAAACAAGGGATGCCTCATCCTCTGCCCGATACGAAGAAGTGCCTGGGGCATTCTTCGGAAGTGGGGGCGAGGATGGCTCGGCGAGTGCACAGGAGAAATGGCTTCCGTCTCCCGTACCTCGGCTAGATCGAACCGCGAACCCCAGCTCGGGGGAGTGGCGGCTCGGTCACTCTTAAAAAAAGAACGCTGAGCATGGAGAACTCGACTGTCAAACACATCACAGAGTTCTTTAGCCCCAGGGTAGCATGATCAACCCCCAAACACTCAAAACTGAATTCTTGTCCATCCAGTTTGTCCAGGTACCTCTGAGACGGAGGCACACAATTCCGTTCTTGACTAGACATGATTTAAGTTACTCTCACCATTAAACCGTAGTGCTTAGAAATACTAAAATAACGAGCCCTAATCTGCTTTGCGTTATACTATTCTTACTAAATCGCACACACATGCACACAAAGCGGTCCTTGAAGACAAAAGAACCTGAAGACGCGTTCGGGCCACGCATATTTATAACCTGCAGGTGCTGATGTAATTAGCCAAATCACCTGCCAAGGTTATTTAAAGCATAAATAAATGTTGCGTGTTTGACACACGTGCTTCACAACCGGACGCAGCATCAAGAGTAGCTATTGATAGGGAACTCAGCTTTCTCTGGTTTGACACACCTCACATTCTGAAATAGAAAACCCAGAGTTTCCCTCATTTCAGGGTTAATATACTCAGAGTTTTCACTAAACCTCCTTTCTAAAACGGCCCCTGAACAGCACCTGTACTTTATGTGGGCCAAAACAACATTGATTATTTGCCCTTATCGTTTACACACACAGTACAGTAGGAGAAACATGACATTAGTACAAACAAAAACAAAAAAACAAAACGCTACATTGTGTGAGCGCTTTATACACCTCTGAACACATAGTTATGTATATTATATTGCATTTCTGTCAACTCAAATTAAATCTCTATCATGTTCGATCATTGTTGAATAAATCTTTTGTAATTAATAATTTGTAACAAAGTTTTACTTTGTATTACCAGATTTGATCATATATGAATACAGGTGTGAGCTATAGGGAGCTCCTGGATCATCATCATGATAATATATTAGATCTGTCCAGATTAAATATCTCAGTGAGTTTTGTGTTCTTTAAGGTTGATAATGTGAACACAGGCTAGATGAGAATCAATCATTCACAAGAGAATTTTAAATGGTGAGAATGTGGCAATGTTTACTAACATGACAAGGTTGTCTAAACCTGTGGTTATAACTGCGAAAGCTTTTAAGATTGTTGTCACATTGACATCGCTGTACAGTTATAGATTGTGTTTCAAATGATCAAATTGTCTGAGTCTTCTTGAACAGACCTATGTCCCATTCCAGCAGTGTATCTCAGGTTCATCTCTTCAGTTAGGAACAGGAGGTCCTCATAATAAAGATTATAAAGGGATGTATTACACCAACCTGGCAACACGATATGAGCTAAATAGACTTACATTCACTTGAGCCTTTGCCCCTTTTGCTGGCCCCTTCTTAACTTGCGGCTGTTTCTCAGATGAAGTTGGTGGATGTAAACTTCACAGTTTGACATCACATTGATGAAACCGACATCCCCAGATGTAAGTGAGAGATTTTTATAATATGAAGAATTGTGTTTATTTCACAGTGTGTGCGCTGAATTAAGCGTGTATGATGGAGTGTGTTACTGTACGGCTGGAAACAGTGAGAGGTGAGCGCTTGCAATGCTCAGGGCAGTAAATCGATTGAGCGGTGTAACAGTTGTGTGTGAGTGGAAGAGCCCGAGGTGATTCATAGCGCCTTGTGAAAGCTGTGATGAAAATCGATGAGGAATAATAAATTAGAAACAACAGAGTGGATTATAGAGGTTATTATGGCATAGAGATGAAAGAGAGAGAGAGAGAGAGAGAGAGAGAGAGAGAGAGAGAGAGAGATAGATACCAAGTGTTTTACAAGGAGAAATTTAAGAGCATACACTTACTGCTGTAACAATGTGCACACACGTTAAACCTGACTGGTGAAAGTTTTTCCAAGGTTACACATCACACACATTCTGTGTCAGAAAGTCAAGCGATCAGATACTGAGCTTCATTCACAGACTCACAGATACGTCCCTGCTGAAGAATCAAAGATGTGATCTAAACATCTGGCAGATGTCTTGTGATTGATATTGAGGTAATAATACATTCATGTAATGCATTAGATTGTGCTTTCCTGTCACATAGTGAGGAGTTTTTCTATGATACGGCCTGAAGGACTCCTGAAGCTCGGTGTGGTTGGGATGGTCAGTATGGTCTTAGACTTACACTGACACCCAATGGCATGAAAATAACTGAGTGGCCACATTAAAACATCATCAGGCCTCGACAAGAAGCACTCCGGAAGCAGCATATTTGTTGCCGGGAAGCTTTATCTTTAAAGCAACACATTGGATGAACAAAAAGTACATGTTTGAGAAATAATTAAAATGCATATTCATGAAGCGTTCTTATTGCAGAAACAAAAGAAGAGCATATTGGTTTTGCTCTTGGTTTCTCTGCTTGCACAAATGAAAAGACGATGGTCGTGCGAGCAGGTGAACGGAGAGATAGCAGAACTCATCAACAGTCTGAAAACATTTTCATTTCAATAAGGATTGCCAGTCTGTCTCCAGTTCACCATTCATTCAATCTGAACCAGATGACAAAAGCACAACCCATCGAATGATTCACTCATTCAAACAATCATCATCTGTGCTTAATAATAAATGTGACTGCTTTTGTGCCTTTTAAAGATAACAATGATGCAACTTCCCGGCTGCACGGCAGATGTACATATGCACATGATGGGCATTTTAAACGTTTTGAATCTGTGTGATGGCCTCCGCTAGCCGTTTCTTTTTTCACACGAATGATAAAACAGCCAGGAAATCATTTAAGTTTCATTTCATCACATTCAATATAAAGTCATATGAGTTCATCAAGGTGACATGAAGACACAACTATCTCACGATGAGGGCTACATGTGCTTGGACGACATTCTTGTAAAATGCTGCCAAAATCGGGAATTGTTTTATCACATTCAACGGTTTGTCTAGTATCATGACATTCTGACATTTCAGAAATTCTCTGTGAAACGTCCCAGAATGCACATGGTCATATCAAGGAAAGAATAAAGCGCTCATAGAAATGTTTAATGCAATTGCAGGGGGTTTCACGCATCTGGTCTCTCACAGCCCGGCCAGATGAATTCTGGGAAGGAACTGACGTACTGCCATCTCCATCTGTTCCGTCCTCTCAGCGCTCAGTGGATGAAACCTCTCGGCCGGTCGACACTGACATCCATCCCTGCAGCCAGTGGATCTCTGAGCAGGTGCTGTTATGTGACCTTGAGTGGTGTGTTATGGGAAATATCACCTCCAGTCAGAAGTGACATGAACAGCACCGCTCAAGAGAACCAGGGGTGTGGATTGGACCGTGCTTCTTTAGGGATGTGGAACACATCACATGTATGTAGTCTCTGCATCATTTTGAAATACAGAATGTAAATCACTGTATGTGCATTTATTTATTCATTCACAAAAGGAAAATCTATAGAGATGTTATATTACATTTAGATTCCATAAACAAACGGTATCAGAGGTTCATGTGTACTCAACAATAATCTGGTATTATAAAAATGTAATCTGACATTGTAATTGGTAACAGAAATGAAAGAGCAATAGTTCTTCAGCTTTACAATCATCACGCTCATGCTGGATGTCAGGCTCAATGTTTGTACATGAACGGATCATAAGACCTCATTACACCGTGAGAAATGTTCATTAACCCATCAAATCTCTCACAGCGTTTCATATTAACACTGCTAATATACTCACCGCGTGCACATATTTACTGTAAACAACGCTCACCTGAAAACACACACACACACGATAACAGATTTAGGAAAAGCCTCCTGTAGACCTGCGGTGCGTGCAGATAGATACAGCAAAACCATAACGCTCTACACACCTCTGGACACGTGTTTGCCTTTCTGTCAACAGATCCTGCAAAACACGACACACTGGACCTTTAAATCAATGTCACCATTGAATATCTCTGTCAACCATTAGATTACATTTCATGTTTGAATAAGTACATTTTAAAACAAATGCAAAAATTTTTCGTAGCAGCTCGTATCGCCATAACATAACAGATATCTGCAAAAACACAGCGTTGTCTCTGATCTCCAGACTGGAAAGAGATAATAGTGAGTGTAAATCTCGCAGTCTGTGATAAATGTGTTACTGGTCTTTCTGTCAGGGATAATGTTCCACAATCCTCACAGATGGACAAAGGGAATTAACCTGGAGGCTACTGGCATCATCTAAACGGAGCTTCATGAGAAGCAATGACCGTCCTCAGGTTTGTTCTTGCCCTGACGGGATAAGACTGAGTGCAATGCCATGTTCCTCATTCTTTGAAAAGGACACGGGCAGCCAGTCTTCTTGGCAAAATCTGGACCCACCCATCTGAGTTCTTTTATCTGAGGGGTTAATGCCTCGCCTTCATCCATACATGAGGAACGGTGTGCTTGTGAAACCAAAACAATATGCACGGACGCACCAGCCTGACCCGACACTGCAAAGCACAGCTCTACACGGTCTGGAAGGTAAAAGATCAACATCTCTTTCATCAATCTGTGCTCGGCCAACCTTATGACCATTAAAAACATGAGCCGAATACTCATTATAGAGATCTTTTGAACTCCCGAGGACAACCTGTCATGATTCTGCCTGCTCTTGTCTTGATTTTCTGGTCTAGGGGCAGAATCATGACAGACCCACGTGTTTTATGTGGAGAGAAACATATTATTGTCAATCAGGACATAATATGTGTTCTCTCCAGTCTCGTCATTTGGCCCCGCCCCTCTCGTTCCTAGTATAGCTTTCCTCCTGTGTCTCATTACCCACACCTGCCCATCGTTATCTTCTTTGTTAGTCTCCCTATTTAATGCCCTCTTGTCTATTGTCTTGTGCTTGGTCCATTGTACTTGTTTCCTGCCTTGTATTAGTCTGCCAATTTCATGGATGTAGTGTCAAGGTCCTTGTTTGTGTTTCTAGTTGTTTATTTTTGCCCCCTTGTGGGAAGTATTTGGTTTCAATTTTTGTATCAAGTTTGGTTAGAGTTTTTCCCCAATCGTGGATGTTTGTTTTGTGCTTTATAATAAAGCTTCTGTTAACCCCTTCATTGTCGCTGCCTGCAATTGGGTTCTTCCTCTGTGATTCGTGACACAAACAATCACAGACAGATGCCTCTCTGTAGACAAAAATGTTGAGACTGTGTGACTTTGATTTGTTAAAACACAGTTTGCTCCCTACAGAACGTGTGCGGATGGCAACGGTTATTGCAAATGTGAAAAACGGTCAAAATGAGTATAGATAATTTTGACTGCATCTATTATTCTGGACTGTATGTGTAGAGTTAATCCTTCCTTCATGCCAATATGTTGGTGCTGAAAGGGTTCACACAGATTCCTAGAGTAGACAGGCTGGGGAAAGCAGTGAAATATTCCTCTTTAATTGGCTATCATGTAATAGGTCTGGAGGGCAAGTATCTGCGGGGCTCTGGGATGTTGAGATTTAATTTTCAGTGTTTTCCACCCACTTTGTGAGGTTGTGATTTAAAGCTCATTAGTGCTTTGGGTTATCCTCTTAAGATACAGACACAGGGAGAATCTGTATCGCCCGACTAACCCATTCCAGTTCTCATGCTTCACAGGACTTTATCATTAGCTCCAAACGGCAGATTAATATTTCATCAGATGTGACATCAGGAGAGGCCTCCAACCACAGCGCTGATATCTTATTCTAAGCACTATCTCTTTAAATGTTCACCGTCTGTCTGCGCGGCTTCAGATTTTGATGGATGGTCTGTGAAGGGAAATGCTTTAATGCTTAATGGTGTTAGACCAAAGGTACTGTGTTTTTCACAATGAAAAACATCCATTTCCACTCGTCAAAATTGAATTAACATGGGCTTCCAATGTTGTGCTACATGCAGTAGTGGCCAGAAGCGATGTCCGATGTTGGCCAATTGACTTTCTCATCCTTTATTGGTATGTGACCCTGGACAACAAAACCTTCTTAAGGGTCAATGTTTCTAAATTGAGATGTATACATTATCTGAAAGCTTCCCATTGAAGTATGGTTTGTTAGGATCAGACAATATTTGGCTGTGATACGACTATTTAAAACTCTGTAATGGCCTTTGTTACAATGGCTATTCAAAATGTTTTTTATGTATCTTTCATTGAAATGTAATAACTTGCTCTGTCTCTTAAATGATTTTTTCTTTTTGATGTATGTCACCAAGGTCTCAACCAGACCTTATTTCCTCATTCACTTGCAAATGTGCCATATTATGGATGTGAAATAAGCGTCTCTTTTGTTATGCACATCATACACCACTTGATTAGAAGAATCTATGAATAAATCAACTTTTACATTTTCCACACACACACACACACACACACACACACACACTTAAAGATATTTCAGTATTTGAATATAATGAATCATTCTTTTTAATTCTTCAATGTTTTGAATGTTTTATTATCATGTTTTATTGTGTTAGTTAGCTGTATATTTTGAGTTAATATCGCTTAAATCAAAACAAACCAACTGCAGTTTAGTTGATATTAATTGGAATGCACATTAAAAAACGTTTTAGAAATAAACTCTTCATATACTTTTCATTGTTTTACACACAAAGCAACAAATATCCCAATGCTTTCTAAACGCTTTCTGCAAGGTGTATTTGCATTAACCATTCACGACATTGGGTCACATCATCTCATAGTTTCTGTCATAATAACCGTTCAACATAATTTCAAAGACTAAGCTCTGGGCAGAATTTTGTGGGTCTTACTTTGAAGAATGATACACAGAGAATTGTGCAAATGTACAGGGAACTAATGTACGCGTGAAGACAGCTGAGAGCACATCACCTCTAAAGACCTAAACAGAATGAACACAATCCCCATTGAACCAACCTGCATGTCTGGAAGCAAGGTCGTGTGCTGGTCCTTAGCAACTAGCTCCTAGCTCAGGACCAGCTCAAAACATACCTTACCAAGATGTCATTTTCAACAGGGATCTCAAAAAGTATGCACATTTGCGTGAGATTTGAGTTGAAGAAAGGGGTTTTGGGTAAGTGATATACTGGATGGTAGGTGATGTTGACTCTCTATAATGAAGTCCAGAATGTTTGCTAGATGTCCTCTGAAGGCCAGAGAATGATAAGAACTGAATACGACGTCACGTTTGGCCTTCTTCTTCATTTCTCTGTCCTCCACAGGCCTTGTCTCTCAGCTTTTTTACATGATTTATTGACACTCTCTTGGCATTTTAAAGCCCTGTCCACTGGTTTCTATTAGTCTTTTGCGGCTGTTGAGTTAAGATGAGCTGGCAGATGTTGTTGTATGAGGACGGTCGACGGAAAGCGTTTGTCATGTTTACAGCGGCTCTGTTTTCAAACCTACCTGCATAGACAGCTCTCTTCTCTGCTCCAGCTTATGTCTGCTTTTTTCACAAGTGATCCGCAGGGTGAGGTTAAAAAAAAAAGACTTTTATTATAATGAGCCCGACCTGCTTTCTAAAAAGCACTTCCCGTACACTTGGATCAGTTGTTTCAAATTTGATCACAATGAATTGTGGGATTGACTTAAATAACACACACGTAATACTGCTATATGATTTGTCTCAGGATCATAGTGTCAGGTATATAAAACACAGCTGATCATCTTTCGGTGGTGTGAATAAGCAATTTTCCCACAGCCCTCCTCTCTGTCGGCCAAATATGAAATAAAAGGAGAAAGAGGGAGAATCACAAAAGACTGAGATATGTGTAGATGTATTTTTAGTAGCAGGCGGTTAGTTAAATGAGGCGTACTGACAGGAGCCAAACTGATGGTGATGATGGTCTTATTCACTATGACAGCAGAACAAGAGCAAGAAAGAGGCCATTTGTGCCTGCATTGGAGTACAAACCCTGCTTACCGTCCTCTCTTCACGTCCTGATTTCAGTTCCACCGTCATACTGCGTCCTTCACCAGGTTATTCCATTTGACTGCCATTATGTCAACATTTGAAAAATATACCATATTTAATTCCCATTCATGGACACATGATTCCCAAGATCCAAATGAAATAACTTGCATTTCCTTTGACTTTGTCTAATCCAGTCAGTTCCTACCAGATTAAAGCAACCCTTGCTCAATGTGTTTCATTTCAATTCAAATTTGCGTTTATAAAGTGTTATTCACAAACTTCATTGTTGCAAAACAGTTTTACATACATTATGATAAAAAACACAAATAATACAAAAAATTTAGTTTTTTCTGCTCAAAGTACACTGATAAATCTTTACTGAAATAAATACTATGTTGGATTCTATACAAAAACTGTTAATTGTACAAGTAAATTACATCATTTCATTGATTTGAAATATTATCACTGAAAATTTGCAATATACCGGAACATCATTTGCAAAATATCATTACATATGATTTGAATGTACTATATGTTAAAGTTGAATCCACAAAGTAAATGCAAGATGTTTATGGAATATAAGGCATAAGTCATATCAGCAGATTCCTTTATAAATATCATTCATTTAATAGGTCACATCACAGACAGAGTTATCAATCATACGATTGGAGGTTAAGCAAACGCTGAAGCTTGTACTGGTTCATTTCCATAATAAAAGTGACTGGATGAATCATCTGACCCCATTTTAAAAGATGAAACAAAGTCCTGCTGGGTAAATCCGCTGTTCTGATTCTAGCGCTGTGTGCTGGACTGAATGGGCAAAGAGAAACCAGCACCTCTCTCTTGGCAACATAACAGATGCTCTCCATTCAGAGAATTCAAATCACCTGAATCATCGATGACTGCTCTCTCTGACCACACGCGTGCCCATCACTAACCAGACACACAATGGAACAGCATGGATTCAATACTGAATGTCCTCACACGTGAATCAGTCAAACAATTCACACAAGCTTTTATTCCTGGACACAAACACGGCTTAACCTCGAGCTTTAAGTGTGCGCCATTCGGAGGTAAAAACGGTTACAACGTTTATGGCTTTTCCCGACATGATGGCTGTGAAGTTTTATTGTATGGCAGAAGTTTCTTCAGCATTTCCTCCGAAGTGTCCTCAAATGGGTTCCACGTGAAATAATGAACAGTGTATGGGTTCTGAATGACATAAGGGCTGTGATCTTTGGGTGAAGGCAAACTTGCTACAGAGTGCATTAAAGAAAAAGGTTTCTTCATTTTGACAATCTGCGCTGTTTCCATCAGCACGGTGACCCGACTGTCCTCCAGGACACTCCCGTCCAAACACACTTTACACCCAGACAGCTGGATTATATGTAACATTTAACAGACTTCTAATCTAAGTCTAAATTTGGATTCCCGGCCACACAAACACAGCGAGAACGACACAAGAAATATATAAAAAAGTATTTTATTATTTCTATAAGTTAACTTTAAAAATGACAATATTAAAATGACATTTCCTCAAAGACCCAGGGAAACAAAAAAAAAAATCAGGGTTTGTCCAATGTTCTGTCCCAGGGTGAACAATACCCAAATCCAGTCCCGTCCGGATTTAGCTCAGTGTTTCCTCTGTCAGCAGGACTTCGAATAGATCACGTGTTGTTGCGCTGCTTCCCTGCACTTCACGTGGGTCCATCAACAATACTGCCGTATCTGCTGCTCCACCGCTGACCACCGGACCTTCACAAAAATAAGCAACAACTAGAACGGGTCTTCAGCTCAATACTAAAAACAAACACACGCATCAGTGTGGAAGAAAAGGACCACTTCCCTTTAGTCAGAGATTTTGTGAGCATTGACACTGAGATCTGTGAGTCAGCTCCACCAACGCACAGGTTATCCAGTCAGCCACAACGCTGAGTGAGAATAAAATTACCAAGCCAGTCCACAGCAGCACTCAGCGCATCCATCCGTGCAGCGCATTTTTCCTCTCCTGGTAAGAGATCTAGCCTCCTATTTATTTGGAATGGTCTGATCAGCTGGCCAATGAAATCGTTGATATGATCAGGGTTTACAGGTGTGTCAATCAGTGTTTCTCGGTACAGTTTTTGAAAGAGGGAAACCGTGCTATTAAGTGTCCAGCAATATCACAGCAAACAATATAATAAATGAATCCACCACAAACCATCAGGAAAAACACAGCAAACTAATATAAAATCAAGAGGAAAAATCGCTATATATCAATCAGTAACAATTCCCAAAATAAAGTAAAGTTACCCATCAATCACACTACTCCACTTGTTGTATATCACATGACATATATTTCCTGAATGAAATGATATTTAGGGGGTATAGCATCACACCATTGCAGATAATGGACAAGCCAATGATCTTAGGAACATCTCTCATCTCTGTTCTCAGTGGTTAGGTGAAAAGCCCTTCGGTCGGATTCGCTCTGTCATGATGCTTTGCTTATGTGTTGTGTGATTTTTTTCTTTAAATTCTTCTCAAGACCGAGTTTACTCAAAACACATGCAAATTCTTGAAAATATTTCTTTAAAAGAGCGCAGACGTCAGTTATGATGTTTGACTGTAGTTTCTCAGCTCTGGTGGTTTTTCAGCACTGGTGTAATTGACGCATGACGTTCAGCACTTTCAAAAGTGACCGACAGCCTCCATCATGAGCGTCTGTGTTCTCAGAATGCGAATCACTTTATCCGTCACTCTCTGGAGAGCAAAGGCAGAAGCAAAGAGCTGAAGAAGCGTATGCGGCGGTTCTCCTCAGCAACCCTGTCACTCATAACCTTATTATCCCCTCCAAACAGGCCATTCCCAGAGTACCTTCACACACTCCTGACTCGGCACGCTTGATGTTATTTCTTCAATGGCCTGTGAAGAACTCATGCCTTGAAGCCAGAGAGCCTGCGAAGGCACAACAAGCATCGATAGATCGCTGTTTCCCGTTCCGCACACTCAGCTCCTCCAAATGCACGCAAGCTTTCTCAAGAGCGACTTACATTCATGCCAAATGCACACGGCTATAGCAGCCACCCATAAAACATCTTTAAAAAAGCTTTAGAGGTAGAATGCACTTCCGGTTTTACCAGGAACTGAAAATCAAGTACGATTCCGCACCCGAAGACTCATGATGTAATCCTCCAGCAAGCAGAGCAACAGACAGCATAGCATGTGATGGCCTCATCTAAAAACCTGGAATCATTATCCCATAAAATTGTATTGTATTGTAATACTCTGAGGAAGTTTTGCTGTCGTTTGTATTAATGAGGAGAACGAGCATTGAATGAGATGTTGTTTATGGGGGGGGGCCCCCGGGGGCTTCCCCCCCCCTAAACCCCACAACACACCCCCCCCCCCCCCAAAAAACCCCTTCCCCCCCCCCCCCCCATTTTTTCTTCCCTTTCCCTTTTTTTTTTTTCAATTTTCCACCGTAAACCCTATACCCGGGTTTAACAAAAACCCAAAAAAAGGGCTTCTATATTGCCCACAGATTTATACCAATGAGAGAGAACAAGCTCTGACATAAAGTGAAACACCTTTTATTACAGTTTTTTACAATCGCTATGACAGTTTTTTCAATAGTTTCCTAAACTCTTAACGCACCAACACACCTAAAACACACAATTGGCAAAACGGTTAATTTCATGCTCAAAATCACACATTGTAAACTAAACTCCAAAACTAATTTTCAAAATACAATAATTCACTAACACAATACACTATGTCTAACAAAACACTGCAAACATGATTCAAAATCAAATAATCATTCAAAACACTAACACATGTTCTCTTCCAACAGGAACATTTAGTCAATCATAACACAATGACAAAAAAACACTAACATCAGCTGAATTTACAGAAACTGCATTATTTTATGTGTCAGGTCTGCCCTTATACAATAGACAGTTTATTGTATTGATCATAGATTGCGTTTTGCACTGTAGTTTCTTTTGAAGCCTCTCTACATTTTAGTTTTGTTGGGTTTAGTAAATGCATGCATTTTGTTTCTTTTGCTGCAGAAATATAATACGAAAATGAATGACCATCTCAGCGTAGCTTTATAGAATGCACAGTTTATGGAAAAAAAGACAGAGACAGAATTGCTGCAGAAAAGACTTTATTTGAAAAAGGACATTACTGCAAGATATACAAACAGAAAAAGCACCGGAATAATAATATTAAAAAATCTTCTTATCTGCTCGGTCTTCTGCATTTGGCCACATGTTCTCATCCACATCACACCTGATATATTCTCTGGCAAGGCATCTTGGGAAGAATCTTTTGGCATGCCTTATCCACCCCTGGCAGTGTTCAGCTGTGATGTCTTGGCATGCAGCATCCATTGCATCCAGGAGGGACATTTGGTCATGTGGACGATGGTCAAAAACCTTCCATCTCCAGGCTGAGAAAAACTCCTCAATGGGGTTGAGGAAATGGGAGTAAGGAGCAAGGAAATGGGACATCATCCTTGGATGGGCGTCAAACCAGGCTGTGACTGCACGGGAATGGTGGAATGCCACATTGTCCCATGTGATCACATATATTGGCAAGTGGTCTCCCACCTGTCCCCTTTCTACCTCTGGCACCAGTCTTTCGTGAAGGTCTTCTAAAAACAGGAGAAGGCGGTCGGTGTTGTAGGGGCCAATCTCAAATTTATGCAGGAGTGCACTGTTGTTGGAGATTGCGGCGCACATGGTGATGTTGGCTCCTCTCTGGCCCGGCACGGTGACTGTGGCCCTTTTGCCAATTATGTTTTTCCCATGGCGACGTCTTTTCGCAAAGTTGAAGCCAGCCTCGTCAACATATATCATTTCATGTCGGACTTGATTGGCCTCCAACTCCATGACTCTCTGAAAGTAATTACACAGTGTATGTAAATGCTGGGCTGTATATTTACTGTATGTCCTAATGTTCTCCAGGTTTATAGAGTAGTTTACTGCAAAACACAGAATGTATAGTACAGTAATGACTGTATTGCATAACCTTACCTGGACATATTGGTGACGGAGTTCTTTGATGCGCTCACTGTTCCTTTCAAAAGGAACTTTGTATAGTTGCTTCATTCGGACTCTGTGTTTAGCTAGAGTCCGAGAAATGGATGTTATGCTGATTTCTGCAATGTTCCCAAAGACAAGGTTGTCCTCTACAACCTGTTCTTCATTTAGGAGCTTTCCTCTGCCCCCTGAGGGAGGTAGACGTTGAATCCTTAGAGGGACAAAATACAGTTACATATTAGAGATCGGAGGCATAGAGTCACTCCACTAAATGGTAAAATTATTTACACTTTACTAGAAGCATATCCTACCTGTTGGTTTCACTGAAAATACGCACAATGGATGCCACTGTGTCCCGGCTGAGATTTGGCTGTCTGTTCATGATAGCCCGTGGTTTATGACATGATCAATGATAGTATCTCTTATTTGATCAGTTACCCTAGCTCTGGTCCTTCTTTGAGCGCCACCACGCATTCAAACTCCTCTCCCTCTACCTTGCCCTACTCCTCTCCCTTGCCCCACTCCTCTCCCTTGCCCTTGCCCCACTCCTCTCCCTTGCCCTTGCCCCTACTCCTCTCCCTTGCGCTTGCCCCACTCCTCTCCCTTGCGCTTGCCCCACTCCTCTCCCTTGCCCTTGTCCCACTCCTCTCCCTTGCCCTTTGCCCCACTCCTCTCCCTTGCGCTTGCCCCACTCCTCTCCCTTGCGCTTGCCCCACTCCTCTCCCTTGCGCTTGCCCCACTCCTCTCCCTTGCGCTTGCCCCACTCCTCTCCCTTGCCCTTGCCCCACTCCTCTCCCTTGCGCTTGCCCCACTCCTCTCCCTTGCCCTTGCCCCACTCCTCTACCTTGTCCTTGTCCCACTCCTCTCCCTTGCGCTTGCCCCACTCCTCTCCCTTGCGCTTGCCCCACTCCTCTCCCTTGCGCTTGCCCCACTCCTCTCCCTTGCGCTTGCCCCACTTCTCTCCCTTGCGCTTGCCCCACTCCTCTCCCTTGCCCTTCCCCACTCTTCTCCCTTGTCCTGGTACTCGTCTTCCTCTCCCTTGTGCAGGCATTTTCTTTATTTCTCTCTTTGTGTTGCTCTATATTGTTCCTTTTCCACACAAGATCAGCCCTTGTAATCCCAAAGACTCAGCCCAAAGAGTCCTCTTTTATAACATATGGTCATGCGATTGAAAGAAACTCAACACCTGAGTGTGCTTCCTAGATGGGAATCGCTGTGATTTATATGTTTGCATAACTTCAATAAGCTTTTTCTCATTAGCAATGGAATAAAATACAGGGAATATATTTGTGTTTCAATTCACAATCTGAACAGCTATTCACTTTGACTTTAGCCTATATAAGTTATGTTTAGAACATGATGTTATCTGTTCTGACATACAGTGTGAAAGCATTTGTACATTTGGCTGTAAAATTACATTGTTTCGTTATTGGTTGAGCTTGTGTGTAAAAGAAGTTCATGCATTTAAAATTTGTGTTAACTGTATGCATTTTGTGTCATAGCAACAAGAAATGTGTTAAATGTATAGCCTACAAAGACGGATGTTGTGCTAACCGTGCTAAGAGTTTAGGAAACTTGTTAAATGTAATGAAAAAACTGTCATAGCGATTGTAAAAAACTGTATTTGGAGTGTTGCGCTTTTGCAATAATGACATCAGCACTTGAGCGGGCACAGACTCAGTAGTAGAGCAGGTGTTAACAACGCCAAGGTCATGGGTTTGATCCCAGGGGATTACACATAGTCAGAAACAAATGGATAATACAAAGCAAATGTAAATCGCTTTGGATAAAAGTGCCTGCCAAATGTATAAATGTGAAATGTAAATGCATACACAAAACCTGATGGTCCCTGTTATCTCAGTATGATTTGGCAATCTTCCAGAGAGCATCTTGTGGGCTTCAATTAAAGAAAAGAAAGAAACCATGTCTGCAAAGGGATCAAAAATAGTGGCAACATATTTCTAAAAATCTAGAAACCTTTAGAGCCCGTTTGGTTACAGTATAGTCACACTCAATTATTTGACATGGCCACGTAAATAAACCAAGACTGCCCGTTTCCATTTGCAAAAAACTAAAAAAAACAAATCGTGATTCCCTGAAATTTGCCTGAAAAATGTCTCCATGTGCAACGGCTTGAGAGGATTACGAGAGGCATCATGCCAAAGCCGCCAGAAGAGGGCTCTACACGTCAGCAAACAGATTCTTCTGGCTGGATAAACAGATTCTTTTCTTTCCCCGAGGGCACCTTCATCATCAGCCTCCTCCTGCACCGGGCACAACACATTCACTATTAACAGGCAGGGCCAAGGGTACAATGCCTCTCAATATTTCAGCTCACCGCTGCTCGACTAGAAGCCCTGTGACCTGATGGGCGAGAGAGTACGCAAGAGATACGGGATAGATACAGTGACTTGATGCATAAGTAAAGAAAGAAAGAGAAATGCCGGAAGGTGTGAAAATGCATGAGTGGAAGATCTGGAGCTCTCGAGAGCAGCTGCATGACTGGCAGAATTAAATACAGAGAAGTCCAAATTTAGACTGACTTCCTCTCATTTTCTAGAGACGCTATACCTGACTAGTCTCATAAAGCTGCACGCTTAAGCTCAAATTGCTTGGATTGTATGTGCTGATGACATCATGCTGATGTTTCTTCTCTCCTCTCTACTCTCCATCTGCAAGAGACCTGATCATAAATATCTTTAAAAGTGAATGTTGCTCACAAGCATGGAGAGATGTCAGAGATGGAGAGATGTTTTTTAACATTCAGCAAACACACATAGTGGATACATTTGTAATTTTTTATTAGATGGAATACTAAATGGTATTCATTAACACATACAAATTCTTAGAGCTTGTTGCAATGCATTCTGGGACTTGCTTTTCCTGTGAAAACATGCGATGAAGACGGCTAATGTAGCGTGTCTTACGGTAAAAGTGTTTTCACAATGGCATAATGAAACTCTGGGCTCATTCCTTTCAATACATGATCCTGTGAATATTAAGATGTGAAGTCAGACTAATGTTTAGGGAAAGGAGATCATCAAAACAAATGTGAACATTGAATCTGAGTAGTTCATGTCCATGTTCCAGGTACTTGTGCGGGCACGCACACAGACGTCAGAATGGAAATCAAGTGTTCAGATCCAGGGTTAAAAAATCTGTCACACGTTCTTTAAAGAAAGGTTCTACTCGTGAATGAATCTTCGTTCAAGCGATTAACAATTTGAGCCAAACTGTGATGCTGTTTCTCTACAAGGCCCTCATTTGTTTACAGTTTGATGTGACACACGTGGAGAAAGATTTGCCATAGACAAGTTTAAAGATCAAGAGGTGGAGATCGAAGGGGCGGGGGTCATGGAAGGCTCTAATTGGTCTCCATCTCACGTGCATTCACCGCTGGGTGTCTCGCTGTAAGGGCCCAGATTTAAAGGGAATATATATCGTAAGCTGTGTGCGGGCAGGGAGGGATAGGGAAGCGTAAGCACGGATGGTGGGAATCAATAATTCATAAGGCCTCTTCTTATTAGGGGTCTCCTGACAGTCTCGCGGGTGCTTCAACAGGGGGCTCGTGCGGGATGAGAGGCGTCTGGCAGGGCAGCGTAGCAGAATTCCACTGCCTCCTTCCTCTCGCATGCTTCTTTCTTCTTCATTCATGATCACAGGAAAAACAAATCCTTGATTCATGTATCTTCGGTTTTGCTGGTTGAGACAAACTCTGAGGAAGATTTATTTTGTTGAAGGGTTAAATCGTCCTCATCTCGAGATGAAATGCTCAGTGATATTTGATCAATTGTCTAACAGCAACTATGAACATTGTTGGGGTGCGTCCATTTTTGACCCAACTGGGGTTGAAAGTTACCCAGGATTTGTAGTAGTAATTGCAGAAAGTAGAAACAGAAATAAGCACAATGCAGAATTCGGCTTGAATTTGATCAGTTTTACTCTCTGCATTTACTAACACAGTGAGGCAGATGTGGTCTACATACAGTACACTATATTTACAAAAGTATTGAACCTTTATCTATTGCAGCAATTTCAAGCAAAACAAATATGAACGCTATAGCATATGATACCGAAGTGGACAAACCTGTTCATTAAAAAATGGCGTCCCGATACAGAACGAGAGAATCGACAGAATCTGTGTGCAGTTTATCTCTCTGAAAGGGTTCTCGATGTGTTTTACATCGAGAAAGGTTTTTCTACATGTAGCCTGGTTATTTGACTTACTGTCACCTTGGAACAGTCAGACTATTATTCTCTCACCTCTGTCATTAAAGACAATTTCACCAACAGAACTGATTCACATCACTTTCAGCAGATCAGCAGTTTCTGAGATACCTAAACCATTGACATCATCTCATGGTCAAAGTCTCTTCAATGCCATTTACTCTCCATCCCGACCGTCCATTTCTTTAAGGCTTTTCACACTAAGCTTAACCCCGGGTTATCTTCGTTCTAAACCCCACTTTTAACCCCAGGGAAACAAACGTTTCACACTTGTAATTTGGAAGCAGGGATAACCCCGCATTGCGGTGCTAAAGCTGTGTAGTGAGACACGACGCAGGGTAAGAGTGATACGACCAGACGCTTAGCAACGGACAACCAATCGTATTTAAGAGCACTTACTCGTACAGTCACAACAACTGTGTAAACATTAGCTTTGGGTTTATGGGTAAAAATGTCAAATGGTGAGGAAAAACGTGTTAACTGGAGTGAAGAAGAGACAGCATTATTAAGTTATGGTCAGCAAAGGCAGTTCAGGACAAACTGGACAGAACAGTCAGAAACAACAGTGTTTTTAAAGAACTGGCAAAAAAGTGAGCTGATGCTGGGTCTAAACCAACGCCTAGGCAACTATTGCATATTATATGCAACTGTAAATAGATACCGATTTTTGTAGATGAATTTGCTTTAAATAGTCTTTTAAACAAAATCCCCTGCTTGAATTAAATGAATTCATTTTTTTCATTATTAAATATTTTCATCATTATGCTGTATATGTTTCTTTTTACAAAGCTTCCCTATGTAAACATATATAGACAAAAGTTCTGAGTCATTTTTATCTATATCTTTCCACAATTTACAGTTAAGTCATCAAATCTATGAAATAGCTCAAATGTTACTATGGGAATGGTTTAGTGCACATTTTCTTTTATTGTTATTTGTGTTTTTACTGACACCATCATCCAGCAGCGAGAGGGTCAGCTCTGTTTCTAAGACAGGAGGAAAGTTAGCAGACTTATCTCTGTGATTATCAAGAAATGACTTCCTGATGTGGGTGGAGCAACAAGAAGAGAAGGCAGAAAGAAGAGATGGAAGGCATTTCATCGAGAGAAACCTCTCAGGGCAAATGCTTCAACCACAGGAAGGATCTTTTGTTTGAGAGTTAAGTTTAGGTTTGAGTGCTAAAATGTGTGTTGATGAAACAAATGACCAATAAATGTGAATTTCAGTTTGTGTTACAAATATATGAAATATAACATTGTTGCGTTTAATCAACAGGTAATGTGCTACTTTACTCACTGAGCAATAACAAAAACACTTTGTAATTTGAAACAGTACATTGTGTCTCAAACTTTTGTGAAATCTGTTCGTAGAACAGCTTGTTCAGTTGTTTTCAAAATGCTCAACAAAGGCATTGCGAACTAAACATGGATCATCTCTTTCATTGCCAAGTTGACAATTGTCAGACGTTTGATTCATTTCATTGAGAAGCTGAGGGTCAAAGTGTTCTCCTGAAGACTCGCACAGATTGTGGAGCACACAACATGCTATTACCAATTTGGGCAGCTCTGAATGCTGGTGTCATTCCTCTTGAGAAGGATGTGCCATCTACCTTCCAAATGCATTTTCAACAACCATTCTTGACCTGCAGGGGTGATAAGTGTACGCCTTTCTTCCTGGGGTTAGTTTCTTCCTGGGGGCAGTCGTGGCCTAATGGTTAGAGAGTCGGACTCATGACCAGAAGGTTGCCAGTTCGATCCTCAGGACCGGCAGGTAACGACTGAGGTGCCCTTGAGCAAGGCACCTTACCCCTACTTGCTCCCCGGGCGCTGCAGTGAAAGCTGCCCACTGCTCCGGGTGTACGTGTGTTCACCACTTGCTGTGCGTGTGTTCACTACTCTCTGGATGGGTTAAATGCAGAGGGCAAATTTCAGGTATGGTTCTCCATAACTGACAAATAGGTCACTTTCACACTTTCACTTATTATTAAGAGGCTTCATCGGCCAGGTAAACATTGGGTATGCACTCTCCAAGAATAACAACTGGCAAATTTGTCTGGTTACTTGAGGACACAAATGAAATAGTCTGAAAGATTTCAAGTTTACAAAATCACGCGCATCATGTACACTTCCAGGAAATCCAAAGTGTAAGTTCATAAATTTGTACTGGTGGTCAACAAATCCTTGAAGGACAATAGCTTGGAACCCTTTGCGGTTGTACTAGTCACTCTGGAATTCTTTTGGGACCTGGATCGGAATGCAGGAATGTCCACAATGGCCTCGCAAACCGATAGAAATATAGATTTAAGAAATATAAATATATAGTAGTATTTAGTTATGAATTCTCACATACCGATTCAAACACACACAAAACACTCCACAAACACACACACACCGATTCAAACACACACAAAACACAAACACTCCACAAACACACACATACCGATTCAAACACACACAAAACACTCCACAAACACACACACACACAAAACACTCCACAAACACACACACACACCGATTCAAACACACACAAAACACTCCACAAACACACACACACCGATTCAAACACACACAAAACACTCCACAAACACACACACACCGATTCAAACACACACAAAACACTCCACAAACACACACACACCGATTCAAACACACACAAAACACTCCACAAACACACACACATCGATTCAAACACACACAAAATA